>JAODAL010030812.1:0-49374 GCA_025379985.1 Phyllomedusa bahiana
GCTTCTTGTCTGCCTCTTCTCTTCCCTCTTCCCCTCTCCCCCCAGCACACAGACAGCTCTCCTTGGTAACTTCTATACAGAGGGGCGGGGGGGGGGGCAAGGGGGTTTGCTGCCAGAGTTAACCTTGTGTGTGCCTGCCTAGGTCTGCTGCAGGCTCCTGGAACAGCTGTATTGTTAGCTCCACGGAGACAGGAGAGGGCTGATCTATGAGTGTGGAGCCAGAGGTCTGTGAAGCTGTGTATGCTAATAGCAGAGCAGGGGGGATGCAAGTGTTCCTATACCCCCTGCTTAGCATACAAATCTGCACATCTCCAGCAACAAACAGACTCTGTCAGAACAGACACAGGGCAGCTGTGAAGCGTTACTATACTCAGGATGTGTCACTAGTACAGCAGAGTATGAAGCGTTCACATGCCCCCCTGATCTGTATAGTATTAGAATAGTCACAGCTCCACAGACACATCATGATTATAGTAAAACACAGGGTCACTGCTGTCACATCTATTGATCAGCCTCATCTCTGCTCTTCTCAATCTGTGTAGAGAACAGGAGGAAGCAGGCACACACAAGGTTAATCCACACAGACACAGAAGCCAGAGCCCTCCCCCTCCCTCCACTACAGAAGCATTCTGTGTGGGAGGGGCTTTCTGCTTGGACCTGTATTCAGAGGCTGATGAGTCATACAGACCTGACAGCCAGTGAGATAAGGATCAACAGGTAGGCTGCTATAGAGATTTTAGAAGCTGATGTACTACTACTAACAGGGCTAACTCAAAATCAGTAGGACATTTGTAATGAACATATATTGCAAAGCTGCTTGTTTTTTAAAGATCTTTTAATTAAAACCCAATCATTGTAGCGAGACAACCCCTTTAAGTGCCCAGGGAATTTTATAGTGAAGCGATTCTAGGCGGGGCATCAGGCGTGTCATATAAAAACACAAAATTGTTTGAAGACCAAAAAAAAAAGCTCCCTCTGCATATTTTAAGGGGTTTGGGACAACATTTTTTTCAGCACCCCCAGGCTCTTTGCAGCTGGTTAAATGTTTTTTTTAAAGTGTTTTCGTCCCGAAAAATAAAATTTGGACCAAAATTTTTTTTTCGGGGAATTCGGCGAAGTGACGAACTGAAAATTTTTGAGAAATTCGCCCATTCTTTGTCACAACTTTTTCAGAGACTGCTCCTTTTTTCGTTTTTTAATTTTTTGGGTTTTTAGGGTATTGGGGAAATTGAAATCCCGTGGGGGTCCAATTCTGCTTTTTTATACATTTTAAAGCTAAAACTGGTCTTCTGGGCACATTGAATACCAAGGGGGTTTTTAAGCCTGATTTGCTTTTTTTTTTCAGTAAAAGAAACAGCGTTTTTTTTCAAAACCCATACCAGTTAATTTTTTTTTTGCTTTTTTTCTTTTGCTGCTTACTCCCCCTTCTTTCCCCCTTGTGGCCATCTTTTGTGGGGGGCTTTGTTCTAACCCCGTTTCTTGGCCCCACCTACCTGTAAATTCCATTGTGGCCATTTTCTGTTTCCCCCTCAAATGCGGCCCCCTGACCCGCCGTCTTCCCCACCTGTTTCATTTTCCACTCTTTGCCTATACTGTTTTCCACCTCCAAAAAAGTCATTGGCCCCCTGCCCGACCTCATTTTGGGTGCCTGCCCCGCCCCCCGTTTTCCCCCACCCACGGTGGGTTTTTTTTCATTGTGCCACTCTGTGGGGCCTACCGTTTTTTCCCCCTCCAGAATGTCATTGTCCACTGTTTTGACCTCATGCTGCCTGCTGTGACCTTCACTCTTGTCATTTGGCCCCCTCTTTTGGCCTACTACTGTTTTGCCCCCCCCCAGAATGTCATTGTCCCAAATGCCTACCTAAATGCTGCTGCTGTGGTGCTGCCGCCCCCTCCACACTGTGCCCCATTGTGCCCTTTTGGGACCTAAATCTGCTGCCCCCGTACCTCCCCCCCCTTCCCCCCCCCGGGCCTCCCCCCTAAAATGTCATTGTGCCACTCCGGGGCCTATTTTTCTGTTTTTGGTTCCCCCCCTTGTCTTTGTCCCACTTTTTGACCTCAGGCTTTTGGGGCCCGCTGCCGTATTTCCACCTTGACTTTTGTCCCAAATTTTTGGGGCCCTTACTCCTTTTTTTGCCACCTCCAATGTAAATTGGCCCCCTTCTCTGCCCTTTCATCCCTGTTGTTTTCCTGCCCGTCCCCTCCCACCCCCGTCTTTTTGCCACTTTTGGGGGCCTTTTACTTTTTTTGCCCCCCCAAATGTCATTGTGCCCCCTTCTGACCTCATGCTGTTCCCCTTTTTTTCCGCCCCCCCCCCCCCCCATTTTTTGTCCACTCTGGGGGCCTTTTAATTTTTCCCACCCCCAAAATGTAAATTGTGCCACTGCCCTGCCCTTTCATGCTTTTGCTCCCTTTTTCCTCCACGTGTCTTTGTCCCAACTTTTGGGGCCCTTACTCCATTTTTTGCCCCCTCCAGTTTGTAAATTTGTGCCATTTCTGCCCATTTGCTGCTTTTTCGGACCTTAATTTCTCTGTCTTTGTGCCACTTTTTGGGCCCTACCTGTTTTGCCCCCTTCCAAAATGTCATTGTCCACTCCCCTGACCTCATCTGCTGCGGGGTTGTTTGCCCCCCCCTTTAAACACTGTTCATTGTGCCCTGTCTAAACCTAAATGCCCCCGTTACCTCCACTCCCCTGTCTTTGTGCCACTCTGGGGCCCTACTATGTTTTGCCACCTCCAAAATTTGTATTGTTGCCACTCCTGACCTCATGCAGCTCTGTGGCTCCCTCCTTCCCCCTTTTTCCCCTGGGGCCATTTTTTCCCCCTTTTTTCTACCCCATTCTGCTCCTGTGGCCCTCCCGCCGGCCCCTTCCACCTGTTCATTGTGCCACTCTGGGGGCCTATTCTTTTTTCCCACCCCAAATGAAATTGTCCCCAATTTCTGCCCTTTTCTTTGTTCTGCCCCCTTTACCCCAACCTTGTCATTGGCCACTCGGGGCCCTACTACTTTTTTTGCCACCTCCAGAATGTCTTTTCCCAAATTCTGACCTAAAGGCTGTTTGCCTGTGACCTCCACCTTGTATTGTCCCCACTTGTGGCCTACCCCATTTTTTGCCACCCCAAAAATTGTCTTTGTGCCATTTTTCTAAACCTCATGCTGCTCCGGGGGAACCTCCACTCCGGGGGGGGGGGGGGGTCATTGTGCCACTCTTTGGCCTACTAATTTTTGCCACCTCCAGAAGTAATTGTCCCTGTTTTACCTCATGTTTGGGGCTGACCGTAACCTCCACCTTGCCCATTGTGCCACTTTTTGGGCCTACCCCTTTTTTTTGCCCCCTCCAGAAGTCATTGTGCCACTGTCTGACCTCATGCTGCTGTGGCTGCCCCCTTTAACCTCCAAACTCTGTCACTGATTTTCCCAAAAACCGGGCCCCCTTTAAGGTTTTTTTTTTTTTTCCAGTTTCCCCGCTGCCAGGGACTTTATCAGGCTACATTCCCCCTTCAGTTTTTTTTTCAGTTTTTCCCCTTTTTAAAAGGGGTTTTTGTCCATTAAAAGCTTTCGGGCCCAACTCTGTGCCTGGAAAGTTAATTCAGGGGGGGTGCTTCTTGTCTGCCTTTTCCCTTTCCCTTTCCCCCCCCCCCGCAAAACGACAGCTCTCCTTGGTAACTTCTATTCAGGGGGCGGGGGGGGGGGAAGGGGGTTTGCTTTCCAGATTTTAAACCTTTTGTGTCCTGCCTTTGGGGCTGCTGGGAGGCTCCCGGATCACTGTATTGTTTGCTCCGGTGGGCGGGAGGGCTATCTATGGGGTTGGGGCAGAGGGCTGTGAAGCTGTGTTTGCTTAAAAGGGAGAGCAGGGGGGATGCAAGTGTTTCCCATCCCCCTGCTTTGGATTCAATCTGCACATCTCCCGCAAAAAAAAGGGGCCCTCGTCAGAACAGCACAGGGCCCGGGTGAAGGTTACTATACTCAGGATGTGTCAATAGTACAGAAGTTTTGAAAAAGGGTTTACATGCCCCCCGTCTGTAATTGGGATTAGAATAGTCACAGCCCACAGGCACATCAAGGGTTTTTAGTTAAAAAAACGGGGCACTGCTGTCCCCATCATTGATCAGCCCCCATCTCTGCTTTCTCAATCTTTGTAGAGAACAGGAGGAAGCAGGGACACACAAGGGTTAATCCACAAAAAACACAAAGCCAGAGCCCTCCCCCCCCCTCCACTACAGAAAACATTCTGTGGGGGGAGGGGCTTTTTGTTGGGCCTTATTCAGAGGCTGATGAGTCTTTTTTGGGCCCGACAAACCAGTGAAAATAAGGATCAACAGGTAGGCTGCTATAGAAAATTTTTGAAGCTGATTTACTATATAACAGGGCCCAACTCAAAATTTATAGGAATTTGTAAAAGAAAATATATTGCAAAGCTTCATTTTTTTAAAAATCTTTTTTTTTAAAAACCCTCTTGTAGCGAGGGGAAAACCCCCTTTTTGTGCCCAGGGAATTTTTTAAAAGGGAAACGATTTTTAAGAGCGGCGGGAGCATTGCGTGTTTTTTTCTAAAAAACAACATTTTGAAACCAATCCCAAACCCCCCTCTGCATATTTAAGCATGGCACAACATTCCACAGCACCCTGCAGGCTCTGTGCAGCCTGGAAATAGCTGTTTTTTAACGTGTTTCGTCCCGAAGTAATTCGGACCGAAGTTATTTTTGTCGGGAAATTCGGCAAAGTGAGCGAACTGAATTTCTGAGAAATTCGACCATCTCTTGCACAACTTTTCTCAGAGACTGCTCCTCTTCCGTTCTAATGCTATCTGGTCAGTTCTGGAGCACATTGAATATCTAAGGGTTGTCTAAGCCTGTTTTTGCTTTTGTGTTCAGTAAAAGAAACAGCGTTTTTAAAAGCCACATACCAGTTAATTTTTTGCTGCTCATTTCTTTTGCACAATTTATATCCAAGGTTTACTAGTCAATAAAAGAAACTGTGTTTTTCACCGCCAAAGCCGAAATTTTTCTTGTTGATTCCTGTAACATAATTTATATCTGAAGGTTACTTAAGAAATTTTTTTCTGTTTTTAGTCAGTAAAAAAATGGTGTTTTTCAACCCCAAAGACAAAATTTTTCCTGTCCCTATTTTTTTCCCAAAAGGTTAATAAAAGTGTGTTTCTGTTTTTGTTCAGTAAAACAGGGCGTTCTAACCACCATCAAGTTAATTTTTTGCTGCTCTTTTTGGGCAATTAAATCCAAGCGTTAATTAAGCGTGTTTTGGTGTTATTGTAGCCAGTAAAATAAACAGTGTTTTTCAACGTCAAAGATGAAATTTTTTTCCTGTAGCAAAATTTATTCCAAAGGGTTTAATTAAGCGTGTTTTGCTTTTGTACCCTAAAATAAACGGTGTTTTTTAAACGCCAAAGACAAAATTTTTTTGGCTTGGGCCCTTTAAAACTGGGACAAAAAAAAATTTTTTTTTAAGAAAAAGCAAATTTGGCAATAAAAATTTAAAAAAAAAAGGATCTGCTTTTACTGAAAAAGCAAAAACCAGAACAGAAAATGTATTTTGCAATAGTTGCATTTCCCTTTCCCCAATAAAAAATACCCCTTTTAAAGATGCATAGAAAAAAAAAATTATGAAATTGTACATGCAACCCTGCCACTTTTGCTTTAAATATTCCCTTACACATAAGAAGCTCCATACATTGATTTAACATTAGTTTCTCTACTGCAGTAAACACAAACATTGTAGGTATAAATCAAGTTATATTTCTTATTTTTTGAAAAATTTTATTAAACTATTCACCAAAAGGAAAACTGAATAAAGGAAAGCTAAAATGTTATAAAAGCCTGAAAAGCAGATATGTGATTAGGGTATTGTTTACTAAACCCTAAAGGGTTCATGAGAAAAGGGGTGGGCGCTAAAGCCCCATAAAAAACAATTTTTAAAAAGTTATTGAATAAAACAAAGGCTTTCTATGCAAAGAAAAAAAACTCAATTAGCTGCAAACATTATGTTATATTCTTGGGTTTTTCCCCCGGGGAGAAATTCTGGAGAATGGAATCATCCATTTGCTATTATTATGCTATACTTTATGCTGTTTTTATAATCAGAACGTTACCCTGGAAATCCGAAATCTAAGCTTCCTATATTGTCAAAATTTGTATTCCAAGGGGTTTAAATTTTGGACCCCTTTTTTTAAAAAACTGTACCTATGAGTTTTTTTTTTCCTTACCTTAAATGAAAAAAAATGGGTTTAAGACGTTTGGGGTTAACTTTGTGCACTTTGGGAAAAATTTGTCGTGGAAATCAAACTGGCTCCACTAAATTTGAAACTTCTACGTTACTAGATTAATCCTGGCAGAGTGTGGGTTATCACAGAGGCTTGGGTACCCCAACTAGTGAGGGAGGTCCCACATCTGCTTTGACATACTCTCTCTACAGCAACTCATGTGGATTACCATGGGACACTGATCCAACAAAATGTTTTAAAAGTTTAAAAGGGACTTTCTAGCTAAATGCCCGGGGTTTCATTTTTTGTAATTTTGGGGGGGTCATTGCCGCTGCTAATCACTTCCTCTTTATTAATCCACTCCAACACGTGATGTACATGTATGTCATAATGTCAGGCCTGAAGGAGTGGACTGTTTAAAAAGTGACATTGCCATTCGTTTGGGGGGGGGGGGGGGGGGGTTGGGTATAGTATAACAATTAAAATTGCACAATGTATGAGAATTTCAGCAAAGTCTATAAGTGATTACACCTCCTAACAGTTAAGTAACTTAGGGATAAAAAAAATGTTAAGGAGAGATGTGCTGCTGCAGAAGGGGAAGGAGGAGACTGGGGTGTAAATGGTGATATAATGCTGTAAGGAAACAGTATTGTGAGTGGGAACATATGCTGCAGAAATTAAAGAAAAGAGTGAGGATATAAGTGGAAAGATATATGGAAAGTGTTAGGGTGAAGGGGCAGATTTGCTGCTGTAGAAGGTAAAAGAGGAGAATGAGGTTATAAGTGGAGGTTTAGTGCTGCACAGGGATAGTACTGTGAAGGAGGAAATATTCTGTTGCAAAAGGTGACAAATTGGGGTGTAAATGGAGATATAGGGCGACGTATGTGAAATCTGGTGTAGACTAGACTTGTACTTTTCAGCATGTCCCACTGTGAGACAAAAACATGCACCAAAATTTGTTTAAAAATTTGACACGGAGTAGTATGACATTTGTGCACCCCACTCTGTCGACACACAATTATAAATGTGTCTAATTTTATGAATGTGGCGCGACATGCATACAAAACTGCCAAGAGTGTCAAGGTTTTCCCCCTTTTTTGGAAAGCCTTTAAAAAAAATTGTCCCAAAAAGGGCAAGTCACCAGAAAACTGGCCCCTAGAACCCCTTCATAGATTTCCCATATGCTGCAAGGGGATAATGCTGTGAGGGGGGAGATGTGCTGCTGCGAAGGGAGAAAATTGTTTAATCAACTTTTTTGTAGCTCTTTTTTTGGGCTTTTATGGAATGTTTTTTTTGCTCCCTGTGTGGGGGTTCATTATTTTTGCTTGTATTGCTCTGTTATTTGTACAATACTTTTTAAGTGTTATTTTTTGGTTTGGTATATGATTCTATTTTAGGGCCCTCTTTTTCATTGGGCCACTTGGCTTTTTTCCCGGGGGCCCCACAAGTATGGGGCCCAAGTGTGAAAAGTATGTCCGAGGGAAAAAAACATACACTGGGAAACCCCTTTTGGTTGACTTTGCTTATTTTTAAAAATGTTTGTGTGTTTTTAGGAGTCAAACAGTTTTAAAATTATGGGGGAAGGGAGCCCAAAGACTCCCTGCCCTGCCAAATGTCTTGTAGGCTGAGGGTGCTGGTGTCCAGACAAAGTTGCGTTATAAAGGGGGTGCTTGGGATGGCTACCGGGAAAGACCCAGGTGATGTCATGCAGGGCCCACTGCTGTGCTCTGCCCAAGGGCCCATAATGCTGTTAAGATGGCTCTGATTCTATTTTCCAAGCCATGCATGGCCCTGACATTTGTCTCCCTTTACCACCTTTTTAATAACCCCTTGTAATGTTTTGTTAGTTGCAATTAAAAAAAAAGGCCTGTTTTGGGTTTTTGGGATATGCCCGTTTCTTGGGAACCTACGTTTTTTTTTAATACATGTGTTCACTGGTATTTGTGTATTGTTGGCCCTAATTTTACTCTGCAGTTGTTGTTCAATTGCTAATATGGTATAATACTTTGGTGTATTCAGTATACCAAAACATTTTTTTCTGTCATTGTGAACTTGACCATCTAATTGGCATGTAGTAATGATATGTCTAAGTGCAACTCATGCTCAAGCTGCAGGAGACTTTTAAAATCTTTATACATTTAGGCATAGCGTTACTAGTTTTAAGGTTGCAACTCAAGTGTTTTCAGAGGGTGATGCTTTAGTTAAACTTGCTACAGAAGTTAAATATAGGTTACATTTAAATAAGACACTGGATCCAGATAATATTAATTGCAGAGTTCTTAACGATCTTTAGTTTGTGACTGCTGCAGTAGCCGGTTATTGCAGGCCAGTTATCTTAACAGTCATAGTTGTTAAAATTATGGAAAACATCCAGAAAAGCATAATTAACTACCTTAAAATCAACAACTTGTTGAACCCAAAATAGCTCGGTTTTACTAATAGCAGGTCATGACAAATTAATTACAATGATTTTCTTTGAGTTTGTCACACAAGTGTTGGGTGCCATGGATATTGGATTTAAGGAAAGCTTTCTTACAGATTCACAGAGAAAGCAGATAAATTATTGAAAATTTTACTTAATTCCTGGATATTTCATTGGATTTGCAGTTAGTATAGAAATAGTGTTGACAGTGATAAGCATTCCTAACAGGGACTTGATCACAATGTTCTGTTGTGGACTTTCTAATATATTTGTAAGTGACATACAATAGGAGAAGGCTTGGTAGGTAAAGTTCCCTGTTTGCTGATGACACAAAAATATGCAACAGGATTGATATTCCTGGTAATGTCAGTTACTTGAAAAATGACTGCTGAAAAGCAATGGACACTGAAGTTCAGTATTTTCAAATATAAAATAATACATTTTATGAAAAAGATTTCTGTTAGAGTATTAAATGAGAAGTCCTGTGTTAAGCAGGACTTCACAAGAATAAGGAAAGCAAGTTATATGCTTGGCTGCATAGCTGGAGGTATAGCCAGCAGAAATAGGAAGATTGTGACCTGACTATGGAGAGCTTTAGTAAGACCACAAGTTAAAAACTACTCAGTTCTGGAGACCTCACCAACAAAAATACATTGACAAAATAGTACAGCTCCAAAGTCAGGCTACAAAAATGGTGAAAGGTCTTCAACACAAAACTTATCAGGAACAACTGAATTTGCACAGACTGGAAGATAACAGATAAATGGGGGACATGATCAAAACTTTTGAATATCTTAAAGGATTGAATAAGGTTCAGGAGAGAAATGTTTTCACAAGAACAACGGGGCACAATTTAAAATTAGCTGGGCAAAGATCAGAAGCACTATCAGAAAATATTATTTTATTTAAAGAGTAGCAACTGTCTGAAACAAACCCATAGCAAATGTGGTTGGAAAATCAACATTAAGTGAGTTTAAATGTGCCTGGGATAAACATATATGTCACGGTTCACGCCGCGGTCCCTGCCTTGGACCATTGTCGTGTCCATACCTGCCATGTCTCTGCTGGGGATCCCTGTGCAGGGGCAACAGCGGCCTGTGTTCTCTGCTGTATTCTTGCTTGTCCTGTTGCTCCTGCTTCCTGGGGTTCTGTATGTGCACTGCGCCTTCTAAGGCGCGCGAATGGCAGCTTCCTGCCCTTTATTGAGTCTGTGTCTCTAGTGTCTTTCTCTTGACCTGTGACCCCTAGCTATAAGAGGAACTTCCTGTCCTTGTTCCAGTGTCATCCATTGTTGTGCCCATGCGAGTGTTTTCCATCGACTCTTGCCAGCTTTTTCAGGGTCTCTATTCTGGACTAAACCCCGAATTGCCTGGTTCAGTTCGCAATCCATTATAGCTCCCGACTACCTTCTGTCCCTCTTCTGCTATCCTTGGACCCTCCCTTACCGCTGAATCCCCCCCATTATCCTGTCCCATAACCGCACATCCTGTCATTGCACCTTCCTCCTGCTGTACTTGCTGTTTCCCTGTCCCCTACCTGCTGTATCCTGCCATTATACCCGCTAGTTACCTTCGTATCCCGCCGTGGCACCTGTTCTTTTTCCTGCTGTTTCCTGCTAGCATACTTTACCCGCTGTACCCGTCTACCACCTCCCCTCCTGTTTTCCGTCCTTCACCTCGGCTTCACCGGAGGTGCCGTGTCAGGGGTATCGACCTGGGGGTTTTTCCCCCAGCAAGCGTCCCCGCTTTTCAGCAGGCTCCGGGGAAGTCCGGGGGGTCCCTTAGCCCCGCGCCTGGGGTGGATCCCCCTACCCCTCTCGCCTCGTGATCACAGTGGATCTACACCCGACCAGCGATCGGTGCCTCAGTGCATACTTTTTTCGCCCCGGAATGTTTTTAATAGTTTTATAAAGAAAATTTTTTTTTTCTGGCATGTTTTCCCCCTTTAGCTGCACCACCAAATTACTAGCCCCTTAACTGATATCTCTAAATTGTGGAGTGGTGATGACTGGCAAGAGATATCTGGGCATCATGAAATGAAATGAAATTTCCCCCTGGGCCCCCCACCCACAACACCATTTTCTATATTCACGAGTCCTAAGCTTAAGGGAACTTAGATATACATTCTAATTTCAACAAATTTACAAGTCAATGTAGCAAACTTTGTGATGCAACTTTTTCTACTTCCTAATTAGTAATTTCCCTCCTCCCTATCCAACTTCTGCATTGATCATTCATTTCTAGGTTGTTCTCAAGCAAAATCATTTTTTTATGTAAATAAAATGTTGCATAGTGTCACTTACTAACAAAATAAAACATATATGATAGAGTTCACCCTATAGCCATGATTCCAGTGTGAGTAACCATTTGTTACTTCAATCACGCTGTGGACACCATTGGCTGTAACAGTCCAATAGCAAATACACTTTAAATACAGAAGGAAAATTTGTCCAAAATAAAGTTACTTTATCAAAGTTGTAATCCATCACAGAGGGTGAGACAAACAGATGCCGCGCTATGCGTTTCAAACAAAAGTCCTTGTTCAACTACCTTATCTTGCTTTGAGACATGAAGCGGGTTATATCGCTAGCATTACAAATGTAATGCTCCAGATTCTCAACTAGCTCAAAGGAAGGTCAGTTTTATAGCTTCTCCAATCAGCAAAACAGTTTTCAGCTGTGATAACATACTTGTACAAGGGTTTTCAAGGGTTCTCCAAATATAATATAGCCTTCTTACACAGTTAGCAAACACAATGTACCATTAGAACACTGGAGTGATGGTTGTTGGAAATTGGCCTCTATACAATTATTTAGATATCGCATTAACAACCAGATGTTTGCAGCTAGAATAGTCATTTACCACATTAACAATGTAGAGAGTGAATTTCCGATTCATTTAATGTTAGCTTCATTGAAAAAAACTGTGCTTTTCTTTCAAAAATAAGGAAATTTCTAAGTGACCTCAAACTTTTGAACGGTAGTGTATAAATGTATATGTATATACAGTTTTATTAGACAGGGTGTCCTAGCTAATAAAGAAAATACTCATGACCCTTAGCAATGCAGATTCCATTGCTAACCAACACTATGAACCCCTTCTATTCAAGCCCTCCCATCCCCCTGGTAAGAAAGGCACATACTTAATGCTTAGATAAATTTGGCAACAGCAGTTATTTTATTAAACAACACTACAAATGCTATAGAATAGAAGGGGTTAATAGTGTTGTTTAGCAATTAAATCTGCAATGCTAAGGGTCATTAGTATTTTCTTTATAAGCTAGGACACTATGTTTGATAAAACTGTGCAATAATTCTTATCACTAAGCGTCATTGCTGCTACAATCAGGCTTTATATAATGACAGAAAAATACCTTAATTTTGCTCCTTTTGTTTCCACCTATCCATAACTGCTGCCAAAACTTTCCATATCATGTCACATTTTTTTCTGGTCAAAATAGAACAACCAATTTATAATTGGCTCTTTCTTGCTGAAAATCGAATCCACCCCAACTCAATTCTCAGCTGACAGCAAGGATGAAACATCCACGGTCCTCTGATTTGCTGGCTCTTCGCTATGTTCACACTTATTAATAATCTTTTTAAATTTGATGACAAATACAAGCACTTATGTAGTCCTAGGGCTAAATTCAAGAGATACTTTTAAGTGTAAAATAACAGCTGGGATGAGCCACACAGCAGCTGTTAATATAAATAATTCACAGTTAATTGGTTTTACGAGCATTCCCAAATCTGTCATAGCGAGCAGTCATAAACAATAATAGGAGAGAAAAGATATGACATTTCCATTCTATTGTACATGATCAATTAGACAGTGTTGTCAATGTGCTGTTCTATCCCTGTGTGTAAATGTGCGTCCTAAGCAGCTATCACTGAATAGGCAATTTCTGCAAAACAGACAAAGGTTGGGTAAGGAATGGAATCATCATTTTTTTATTGGTTTTCAGTTAATGATGTTGCACAAGGAATCTCACAACATGTGGGAAAGAAGGTTAAATATGCAGCACCAGTTACAAGTATAGACACACTTCCCTAAAATAAGGGTTTCATTTATTTTCTCTTTTTTTAACACATATTTTAATGATAGAAAGGTTGAAACTAAAAAGCGATGCTTTTGAATCAATTCAGTGATCAGAAAAGGTAATACAATTGCAACCATACTATATTTTAGATACTTTATACTGCCTTGATAATACCTTGGAACACTTGATGTTTTCTCCTGAAGTGACCACCAGGGATGCATTTTCAAAAGTCTTCAAGGAGTTTTGACGAATGCCAAATGCTGAGACCCTAGGTTTAGATCAGAGCACTAAGTCAGGCCAAGTTGTCTGACAGTCTACTCTTATCAGTCTCCTTTTTTGTCAAGCAGGTGAAGCCTGGAGGTATGTTTTTTTGGTCATTGTTATGTTGAAAAATAAATGATGGACTAGAAAAATGTGAATTAGATGGAATGGCATGCCCTTGAAGAATGCTGTGATAGCCATACTGGTTAGATGCGCCTCCTATTCATTATACAGTACGGTGTTCTGAGTCCTACACTAAAAAGGGTATAATGTTCTGGTTTGGCAAAGGAAAACCCAGACGATGACGGGTGATGTGTAGTTTGACTCTCACTGTAGCTGAATGGTGGACCTCTAGGCATGGCACGCCTAGAGCTGTTTTTCAGGAAGAAAAGCAAACAAGGAGAGGAAGAAAGCATGAGACGTGCATAGCATGTGCAGTCATGCACAGGAGCTGAAGAGAGGACCCCAAGAATTAACTCCTCTGGTTAGTCAGAGGCACTCCAGTCCGACTCTGCCTATGACTAACATAGACATTGTTTACAGACAAATATCTCAAACTTGGCCCAAGGAACAGACTTACAATGATCTCTCTTCCCTTTATTTGTTTCCCTCTCAAACATAACTTTCTTGCAGCAATTCTGACATGAATGCCCCATTTATGTATTGTCCCCTGAGTAGTTGATATTAAGATTTGTCTGCCACTTGCTGTCTGCAGTAGAGGTAACTCTTGATCTTGGTCTTTTCTGTGGAGATCCTCATTAGAACCTTTTTCATCACAGCACATGGTTTATCCCCTTAGGGGAATTTTAATTTTTTTCCAATTTTTTCTTTTTTTATTTAACCTGTATTTTTTAACAGTAAGGGGGGATTTTTCTTTTATCTATGCCTATTTTGGCTGTTTTTGGAAAAATGAAAGTTTTCCAAAATTTTTGGAGTTATTTAACAAAAATTTTCTCCCTCGTTTTGCCCGCTTAGGGGACCTATAAAAGGAGTGCAAAAAGACATCCCCCAAAATTTAAACTTTGGGGCCCAAAATTCACATAAAGCACTTTTGTTGCAGTTAAGGTGTGTTTTTCAATTGCAACAAAGACACATGGAGTAAAAAGTTATGTGTCTTTATAATAACTCAAGTTTGGAACACCTTTGGAAGCCCTTTTTCCCAATTTCTAGAGGAAAAAATTTTTTAAAATGCATTTCTGAAAAGAAAACACTGTTTTTTTTATTTTTTACGTTTTTTTTTTGAGGGGTGTGAATTCAGCATTTATTTTTAAAAATTTTAAAATTTATATCAGGAAAAAATAAGAGAACAAAAGTTGGGTTTCCTGCCCAAGGGTTTCCCTCGCTTGTGCTGTCAAAATTTTCCTGCAAGCAGGGGCAAAACCTTTGGTTAAAAAAATGGGGGGAGACAAATTTTTCCCTCTCATCTCCTTTTTTCCTCCCCCTTTCACTCCCCCCCTTCACTCCCCTTCCCTTTCACTTCTCCCCCCCTTTCTCTTTCTCTCCCTCCTCTCCCTGCATTTGAAGCACCCCCCTCTAATCCACGCTAGGAGGTTGGGGGAGGGCTGTAAAGCTCCCCAGTAGTTTCGGGCAGAGTATTTATGGCAAACCTTTTGGTGCAATCCAAAAGGTTTTTTGAGTGGCTTCTTTTAACTGAAGTTTAGGCCCGATGGGGACTATAAAGCAGCCCTGGAAATAAAAACCGAAACCCCCCCACCTAAAAATTTTTCCCCCCTCTAGAGGAAAAAAAAAATGTTTTTGAAATGCGGGCAAATTTCCTCTTGAACCTCTTTTCCCCACCATAACCCCATCACCTTCCATTAAATTTGTTATACAAACAACAGAATGGGAAAATAAAAAAAACCCAATCCTAAATGTTCCCCTGGGAATATTATTACTGCTTTTCCATCCCACCAAAAATTTGGACATCACTCACTGCCCCCAGAAATTAAATTTAAATATGGAAAAGGCCACAGATTTTTTACTTTTCAACCCACACCTTACAAAATGAATTGCCTTTGTACTCAAAAAAATTTAAAATTTTAAAATTCACTAAACCCTAGAAAAAAGGGAATTACATTACTCACTGGGATATGGTGTAATGTTCTTTAGTACAGGGATTACTTTTACACAACATACTCCAGAAAATTTCTACATTACCCATTTTTACCCCACAGATTTCAAATGGGAAAAGGGAAAAATTTTTCCCCGGAAATTCTTTTTCGTTCACTTCCCCGAATTTCTCGGCAAAAAATAACTTGGTTCCCAAATTTAAACTTGGGCAGGAATTCACTTTAAAAAAAACAGCTTTTTCCAGGCTGCACAGACCCTTTGCAGGGGGGCTTTTTAAAAGGGTTGTGCCATGTTTAAAATTTTATACAGAGGGGGGGCCTTTTTTTTTTTTTTTTGGTTTTTCATCCCAATTTTGGGTGTTTTTTTGTTAATGACCGCACTTGACCTTGGCCCCCGCTTTTAAAAATCGCTTCACTTTTTAAATTTCCCTGGGCATTTAAAAAGGGGTTTGTCCGCTACAATGTTTGGGGTTTTTTAAATTTAAAAAGATTTTTTAAAAAAAAAGGGCAGCTTTGCAATATATGTTCATTACAAATGTTCTACTGTTTTTGAGCTACCCCGGGTTAGTATTACAACATCAGCTTCTCAAATTTTCTATAGAAAGCTGCCCTGTTGACCCTTATCTTTGGCTGTCAGGTCTGAATGACTATCACCTTTAAAGGGACAGGTCGGAGCAGAGGCCCCCCCGGCCACGGGAATGCTTCTGGAGTGGGGGGGGGGAGGAGGAGGGAGGGGGGACGGAGGATTTGGGCCCTCTGTTTTCCTTTACTGCCTGGATTAACCCTGTGTGTCCCTGTTCCCTTGCTCCTACACAGATAAAATGGGGAACGGGCAATTTTGCCCCTTGTTGTTATTAAAATTAATGATAGTTTTTGGGGAAACTTTGATTTCCCCCCCTTTAAAATTACTAAAACAAAATAGGCATGTTAATACTTTATGTTCTCCTGTTTTGGGGGAAACAAAATCCTGAGTATAGAAAACACTGCCCTTGGTTGTTGTTGGGGGTGTGGAGACTTGTAAGCTAAGCGGGGGGGTTATAGGAAACACAGGGCTTCCCCCCTGCTTATTAGCAAAACAGCTTAATATTCCTATCTACACTCCTGGGAATCGGGCCCTCTCCTGAAACAGACCTAGGCAGGCACAAAACCGGGGTTTAAAACTCTGAAAAGCAAAACCCCTCCCCCCCTGTATAGAAGAAACGTAGTCCCCTGTGTGCGGGATGGGAGGGGGGAGAGGGAAGCAAAACAGAAGACCAAGAAGACCCCCTCAGTTCAACTTACCAGGGACAGTGAAAAGGCGGAAAGCTCGTAATGAGACAACTCCTTTAAGAGAGCAAAATGACCAAAAAAAAAACTGAAGGGGGAAAGTTGCCTGATAAAGTCATGCCAGAGGAAAAGCTGGAAAAAAAACAAGTGAGGTCAGGGGGCAACCCTTAGTGACAGAGTGTGGAGGTGGTTTTGGGGCTAGCCAAAGCGTTTAGGTAAAACGGGGGCACAATGACATTCTGGGGTGGCAAAAAAAAGGAAAAGGTACAGGGGTGGGACAATGGGCACAGTGTGGGGGTCCGGCAGAAACCCAAACAGCAGCATGGGTTTTAGGAGTTTGGGGCAATGACCAGGTGTAGGTCACAGCAGCAGCCACAGCCAGCAGCAAAGAGGTTTAGACTGGCCCCACAATGACACAGTGTGGGGGTTCCCAAAAGGGGAGAGCCCCCAAACAGCAGCATGAGGTCAGACGTGGCACAATGACACAGTGTGTAGGTCCGGCAGGGTGCGGAAAGAGGGCAGGGAAAATGGCACCAAAAGACATTCTGGAGGGGGCCCAAAAACCCGGAGTAGGCCAAAAAAATGGGGCAAAGACACAGTGTGTTTGGTACGGCAGCAGCCACAGCGGGAGCATTTAGGTTTGGGCAGTGGCACAATCACATTTTTGGGGGGTGGCAAAAAAAAGGAAATAGGCCCAGAGTGGGACAATGGGCCCCAGTGTGGGGTCAACAGGGGAGCAAACCCCAGCGCTTCAGCATGAGGTAAAGGGGGTGGCCCAAGGACATTTGGAGGTTTGGAAAAAAGGGAGTAGGCAGAAGGGGTGGGAACCCCAAAGACACAGTGTGGGGGGGTTTTACGGCAGGGGGCCACCGCCGCAGCATATGAGGTCAGGGGGGTGGCACAAAGGGAAATTTTGGAGGTGGCAAAAAAAAGGAGTAGGCCCAATTTGAGTGGGCAATTTAAAACCAGTTGTAGGTCACCCGGGGGAGAAAACCCAAACCGGGAGCATGAGGTGAGGCAGTGGCACCCAAAGAATTTTGGAGGTGGGGAAAAAAAAGGAGTAGGCCAAAAGGAAAAAATGGGACAATAACAAAAATGTGGAGGTCCGGGGGGAAACAAACCCCAGCAAACAGATGAGGTAGGCAGTGGCAAAAATGACATTTGGGGGGGTGGCAAAAAAAAAGGTTAGGGGCCCGAGTGGGGGGACAATGGGCACAGTGTGGGAGGTCACGGCGCAGCCACGGGAGGGAGCATTTAGGGTCGACAGTGGCCCCTTTACAAAAGTGGGAGGTCCAGGCAGCAGGCCCCAGCAGCGAAGAGGGCAGAAAAGTGGCACAAATTGGCCAGTGTGGGGGTCCGGGCAGCAGGCCCCAGCCGGGGGCATGAGGTAGGCAGTGGAAAAATGACCTTTTGGGGGGGGAAAAAACGGGAGGGGCCACAGAGTGGGACAAATGACTTTGTGTAGGGGGTTCACGGGGAGCAGCCATTGCAGCAGCATGAGGTCAAGGGCAGTGGCACTTTACATTTTTTGGGAGGGGAAAAAAAAAAGGGGTTGGCCACAGGGTGGGACAATTTACACCCGTGTGTAGGGGCATGGCAGAAGCCACCGCAGCAGCATTTGGTCAGACCAGTGGTACAAGGGCAGGTGTGTAGGGGCACGGCAGCAGGCCCGCATGAGGGTCAGACAGTGGCACAATTTACACGTGTTGGGGGTCCCGGGGCAGCGCTGGCATTAAAGGGTCGACAGTGGCACAATGACTTTTCCCGGGAGGTGGGCCCCAAAAAAAAAGGAGTTGGCACAGGGGGTGGGACAATGACAGAGTGTGTAAAGGGCCGGCAGCGCCAAAAGAAGCGAGCATGAGGTCAGACAGTGGCACAATGAATTTTGGTGGGGCCCAAAAAAAAAAGGGTAGGCCCAACAGGGGGGGGGGTTTGGGGGGGAATTTTCACAGTTTTGGGGTTGACGGGGATCAACAGCAAAAGGATGAGGTCAGAAGTGGCCCCAAAGACGGTGTGTAGGTCACGGCGCAGCCACAGCAGCAGCCCGGGTAAAACAGTGGCACAATGAAGAGTGTGTAGGTCACGGGAGTAGAAAAAGGGGCGCATGAGGCCCGCCCGTGGCCCCAATGACCCTTTGGGGGGTGGCCAAAAAACAGGAGTAGGCACAGAGTGGGGGCAATGACACAGTGTGTGGTCCCCCGTCAGCAGAAAAGCAGCAGCCTTTTTGGTTTTAGCAGGGGGCACAATGACGAGTGGGTAGGTCACCGGCGCAGCCACGCAGCAGCATGAGGTCAGACAGTGGCACAATTTTAAAAAAGTGTGTAGGTCACGGGGGAAACGCAGCATGAGTTCAGGGCAGTGGAACCCAAAGACATTCTGGAGGGTTTTGGGAAAAAACAGGGGTAGGGCCCAGGGGTGCGACAATGACCCCCAAATGTGTAGGTCCGGCCCGCAGGGCCCCAGCAGCAGCATGAGGTCCCGGGCAGTTTGGGGGAATGGGCAAAAAGTGTTTAGGTCACGGCAGCAGCCCCAAAAACAGCAAAAATGAGGTCAGCCCGTGGCCACAAAGCACAGTGTGGAGGTCCGGCAGCCCGCAGAGAAGGGTCAAACAGGGGCCAAAAATGACATTTTTGGGGGTGGGAAAAAAGGAAAAAAGTAGGGGCCCGAGTGGGGACAAAGACACAGTTTCTTTTTTTTTTTTTGGTTTTACGGGGGAGCAGGGCCCCCAGCCGGGACATGAGGGCAGACAGGGGGCCAAATCCATTCCGGGGGGTTTGGGAAAAAACGGAGTGGCCCCAGGGGTGGCCCCAATGCGAGATTTGGGGGTTTACGGCGGCAGGGCAAAAAGCTTTAAAAGGGCCGAGGTTTGGCCCAATGAAGAGTGTGGGCTGGGTCACGGCAGCAGGGCCCAGATGCAGCCCTGAGGGGAGGCCCGTGGCAAAAAATGGCGAGTGTGGGGTGGGGGTGGCAAAAACCAGTCCCTGGTTTAAAGTTGGGGTTTGGGGGGGAAAGGAGAAATGGGCAGGGAGATGTGGGGGCATCAGGGGGGTGGCGGCTTAGAATAGTGGCTGAGGAGGGAAATTTGAAAACCCCAAAACTTAAATTTTTTTCACAAATTTGGGTGAAAGGGGGTTTATGGGGTGATGTTGTCTGGCCAAAAGGGATGGGTGTGTTTGGGAAAAACCCGGCCCATCCACGCCGGGTTATCTTGGCAAACGTTTAGTGTTCCCTTTCCCGTGGACAAAACGGGGTTTCTCCGGGGTAAACGAAAGGGGCCCCCCCCCCCACTGAAAACCCAAAACTGATTTCCCCAAAAATTTTTGGCCCGGGGGCCCGGGCAAGGGTTTTCCACTGCAAAACGGCAAAGTTTCGGCAACAAATCCAGTTTTGGGGGAAAAGTAGTTTCCCGCGAAACTTTTTAAATGGGGTGGGCCCGGTGCTTTTCCAAGTAGGCACCACCTGTTGGTTCCAAGGGGGCTGCTCCAGGGTTTCCTGCTTTTGTGTGCTGTTAAAGGGGATACCCCCCTATTTGGGGGTTTTGGGAAAGGGAAACTTTCTTTATCAGTGCTCCAGACTTAGGTTTCTGCTGTTGGGTGGGGCTGTCCCACCCCCCACCCTCCCCCAGCAGCCACGGCAGGGTAAGTGAGCGCTGAGGAAAATCCCCGGTCGACCTGTCAGAGGGGGGGGCGATGCCGACATGATTACGGAGGATTTCCCTTTTTGTATTTGAATTTGTCCCCCCCTCTCAAAAGCTGGGGAAAAAAAGGGTCCCTTTTGGAAAGGGTTGCGGGGTCCCAAAAGGGTGGGAGAGGGCCCTGGGGTCAAACCCCCTTTCCGGTTCTGGAAATATTCGGCTGTCACTAGCCCGGCAAATAAGCATTTCCGGGGGGCCCTCTGCACAAGTGGGTCCAGGGGCTCCCGCGCCTCCATTTTCCCCAAGGATAATGCCACGGTGCTTGGGGGTGCTCTGCCCCCTTTTTCCTCATCTCCCTTTCCCCTCCTTTTCCCCCGGGGCTCCTGCTCCTCCTTCTTGTCAACCCGGGGGGAAAAATCCACTCATTTCACCGGGCAATGTTTGCTCCAATGTCCTCCTCCTTTCCCTTTTTCAGTCCCCCGGGGTCATGTGGGGCCCCGGAGGGAGTCGCCCCCGTCTCCAAATCCCCTGCCCAGACAGATTTTTCGTTTTTGTTCCCCCGGACATGAAGCAGGGGGAATGACGGGTTTTCATTCCCCCATAGTCCTGGGACTGGGCAAAAAAACGTTTTTCCTCCTCCCAAAGGGGCCTTTTAAAAAAACGGCAGGTGTCCCCTTTAGGTGCCCCCTGGTGACCTCAAAGTTACACAGGGGGTACTTCGGGTTTCCTGGATTTATCCCAAAAAAACGTTTTAAAGGCTTTTCTCTGTTCTACAGTCGGTCCCCCAACATGTGCAGGCTGGAATTCCAAAAGGGTGGAAAATGGGCTTTTCAAGGGGTGTGTTGGGGGGAGGGGCCCTTTTCTGCCGTGGGAACTCGAGGGGGGTTAATTTTTCCCGGGGTTTGTTCGGTGGTTTTAAGTGCAAAGCACAGGGTTTCCCGGCCATTTTCCCGAAAGTTTCTGAAAATCGGTGGAAGACTTCGGGAACCCTTTTTACCCAGGGTTTGGGAAAACTGGGGCCTTTTCAGGGGGGGATTTGGGCCTTTTCCCCCCTCGGGTGCAGGCCGCGGAAAAAACCCGGGTTTTCCCCATTGTCCGTCCCCCATGGTTTCCCCATTTGCAGTTTGGGGCGGAGAAAGCCACCCATTGATTTTTTTGCGCATGACGCGGAGCAGTTCCTCCCCCTTGGGTTTTGGGCTTCGTTTGCCGAGGCAAGCCAGGTGTAGAAATGCGTGACACGCTGTGCCCTAAAAATGTGGTATGATGGGAGTACTTGTGGAGGCTGGATGGTGGGGGGTGGTGGAGGAGGGGGGCGGGGCATTTTGGGGCCCGGGCCGCCCCCATTTTACCCCGTGGGCCGTAAAGGGACATGACTTTCCCCGGGCCGTGTTTTCAGCTCCAGAAGTCCCCGCTGCCATGCACCTTGGAACTTAAAAAGGAAAATTAAAGGACTGGCCCACCCTTCCCGTTCTACATAATTTTTATGAAGTGCTTTTTTACTGCCCTTTTTGGGAAAAAAAATTTTAAATCCCTTTGGGAACCTCCCTCTCGGCTCGGCACATGCCATTGTTTCTTGAATGGTGCAAAAGTCCCCCAAATTTGGGAAAAGGGGGGGGTTGCCCTAACCAAAAAACTTTTTGGGGAGGGCACCCGGGCGCTGCTCCCCTTAGGGTGGGTTTTTGGGCGCAATGTTTTCTTTTGCAATCGCCTAAACCCCGAACGACTGCTGGCGCCCCCGAGTAGCGAAAGGGCAGGGGCATCTTTTACCGGGGGAAAGATTTTCAAAAAGAAAAAAACAGCTCCCCTTTTGCAGAGGTTTGGGGGGGAGCCTTGACTGGCTTTCAATGGGATGCGGCCCCTGGGCGCTTTCTGCGGCTGTTTTTTTTTTTTTTTTCTGCAGCGGCAGGATGGACCACCAATTTTGAGCCACGATTCTCCCGGCCAACCCGGTTTGGGGACGCTTTCATGGGTTGCGAAAGGGGCCTTGGTTGGGCCCAAAAGTTAGCTCCCTTTGGGGCCCCCTTCACTTTTGCCCTTTCAGATTCTAAGGTTTTACCCATATTCGGGGTCCTCCAGTTTTTAAACAAAAAAATGCCACCCCCGCCGAGTTGGATTTTACCGCCAAACGCTCCGCAAAGATTTTCCTACTGCCCCCCGCTGGGGTTGTTAAAGGCCCTTCGCCCCCCCACTTTCCCTTTTACCTGCGAAAACGGGTTTTTTTACCCCGTGGGCCCCTTGGTCCCGGGTTTACCCCGTGCTTTCCCTGTGACTCACGGCCCCCACGACCCCCACTTGCTGGGAAAACCCCTGCCTGATGCGAAGCTGAGCCCTCTTTCCCGAACCCATTTTAAAGGGAAACCCTTGTTCACCCGGCTCCCAAGTGGCCCGGGCGGGGGGAACAATCTTCTAATTGTGTTTAAACGTCACTGCTGTCCTAAAACCGGTCTTTGGGATGCAGAGGGGACCCCTCACAACATGCCCCCCCAAAGCCACTCCCCAAAAATCTTTTCTTTTCCGCCTACTGCAAGTGCAGGGGTTTTTGGCCCCCTTTCTTCGCTTTCCCAAATAGTTTTGGGCTTCCCTCCCCAAAAATTTTTTCATCCTCGCTATATAGTGGCGCTGAGCCCAGGGCCACATAGTAGATTTTTGGCTGAGGGGGGCCGGGGTGGGGACAGGGCGGGGTTTAGGGACCGGTTTAGGGGCCGCTGACCCGCTTTTTGGGCCATGCCAAAATTAAAGGGGTTTTGTCTGACGTTTTCCCCTCCACTTTGGCTGGGGTTGTCGATGTCATCTTTGGGGGGAATGGGCCGACCCAAATAAAACCCAAAAAAAAACCATTTTGGGGGTTTTCCCGAACAAAAAAAACGGGGCCCCTTTGATGACAACGGGCCCGTTGTGGGGCCCCCCGAGTGACCCCCCCCGATGGCCCCAGTCCCCTTGCTGTTTTCTGGACCTGGGCCTTGGGAAATTTTTTGCCTTGCCCTTTGCAGGTGAAAGCCTGCCACCTCCTGTCTTGGGCATACTGTTTGTTCTAAAAAGTACAGCATGTTTGATGAAAATATCTGTATATGATAAAAAAACACACCCTGTTTTTGACCAATGAACCCAAAAAGAAGTTTTGGTAACCCTTGGATAAAAAATTGCGCTCCAAAAAGGGGGCAAAAAAAAGGAAAAAATTTGACTTGTATTGCCTTTTTAAAAACTCTGTTTTTTACTGAATATAAAAGCAAAAACGGCTTAATTAACCTTCGAAATGAATTATGCACAAAAATCTTCTGGACGGAAAAAAACAAAGTTTTTTACTGAGTAAACTGCAGAACAACGTTAATTAACCCCGGGATGTAAATGCGCAAAGAATTGGCAACCCGCAAACTAGTAGCTTTGGTAGCGTGTTACAATTGCTTGTAGTTTTCTACGCCACACAACAAGGATTATGAATTAATACACCTCGCTGTAATTATGCTAATCGGAAAAATGTAATATTTTTGTGGCGTTGAAAATGACGGTTTCTTTTTGAGCACACCAGCAAAACAACGCTTAATTAACCTCTGGATGTAAATTGCGCAAAAGAATTGAGCAACCACAAACTAGTAGCTTTGTAGCGTGTTACAATTGCGTGTTTTCTACGCCACAAACAAAGATAAAATTGTAATTAACCTTCGCTTGTGAATTATGCTACCGGAAAAATGTATATATTTTGGCGTTGAAAATGACGGTTTCTTGGGGTCAGCACACCAGCAAAACAACGCTTAATTAACCCCTGGATGTAAAAGTGCGCAAAGAATTGAGCAACCACAAACTAGTAGCTTTGTAGCGTGTTTACAATTGCGTGTTTTCTACGCCAAACAACAAGAGATAAAATTGTAATTAACCTCGCTTGTGAATTAATGCTACAGGAAAAATGTATATATTTTTGGCGTTGAAAAAATGACGGTTTCTTGGGGGACAGCACACCAGCAAAAACAACGCTTATTTAACCCCTGAATGTAAATTGCGCAAAAGAATTGAGCAGCCAAAAATGAAGTGGTATTTGTATTGTAAAAATGCTGTTTCTATTAAATGAATACAACAGAACTGGCTTAGATCCCACTTGGAATATGAAATGTATATGCAGCTGCAGTGGACGCCACTGGATTTCAGATCCAATACCCCAAAAAAATCAGAAATAGAACATAAGAGAACAGTCTCTGAGACAAGCTGAGACACACCCACAAAAATCGCTGTTAAAATCAGTTCTTCAGTGAGAGCTATCACAATCAGCCACGGCAGCACCTTCCCTGATCAGTACAGTGAGAGGAGTGTGATCTCCTGGCGTCACGCCCTGCATTATATAGTGAGGTGACGTCACAGAATCCCGCCGGTCTCTGATTGGCTTCATCTCTGCACATGTCATGCAGGCTATGCCCTTCTTCCTCCCAGAGTGCTTTGCCCCATGTAGCGCCATGTGCTCGCAGCCATTTTATCAATCAAAAGCACAATTCGTTCACCCGAAGTACCCCAAACTTCGACTTCGTTCAGAACCGAAGTTTTCCTGAAACTCTAAACGAATTCCACTTCGTTAGAATCGATTCGCCCATCTCTAATTACTACATTACTCACTGTACCCCATAGGTTAGATTACACACCATACCCCAGAGATTACATTAAACTGCACCCCAGAGATTACATTACACATTGTACCCCCCAGAGATTATATTACACATTGTACCCCAGAGATTGCATTACACACCATACACAAGAGATTACATTACACACTGTACTCCAGAGATTACTACATTACATACTTTACCCCAGAGATTACTACATTATACACCATACAGCAGATATTACATTACTCACTGTACCCTACAGATTACTACATTACACACTGTACTCCTGAGATTAGATTACACACTGTACCCCAGAGATTAGTTCACATACCGTACCCCAGATATTACTGCATTATTCACCGCACCTCAGAGATTACATTACACACTGTACAACAGAGATTATATTATGCCATACTTCAGATATTATTACATTACACACTATACAACAGAGATTATATTACGCCATACTCCAGATATTATTACATTGCACACTGTATCCCAGAGACTACATTAGACAAGGTACCCGAGAAATTATGTGTCTATATATACATATATTGAACACACACTACACACTTAGGGTAGATTCACATGATGTTTTTCGGCACTGACAGCGTTGTTTGCTTGTTGGAACTTCGGCACTTGTAAACGTAGAATTCCAATGAGCAAACGACCCAGACTTCCCGAGGCAGATTTCTAAATCCTATCCTTTAGTGCTGTTAGTGCATAAAACACCTCACACTGCTGACGCCCTTAAGTGTAGGCGCTGACAGTACACGCCGAAAATACTCAAGTAACATCAGTGTCATCTAAACGACATAGGATATAATGTAAATCAGTTTCCTGATGGATTCTGAGGCAGATCCAGCACTGAATCCATCCCAGAATCAACATTCATATCTTCTCCATGAATGTACCCTTAAGATATGTTCACATGGCTTATAGCGGGACGTACTGTGCACTCTGCTATATGCCGGGTGTTTTATAAGTAAGCGCTAGCCTGTCCATACTTCTAAAACGCTGTGGGGCCAGCCCCATTTACTTTAATTTTCCCCAGCGCATAAGTGCAGGGAAGAAGTGACATGTCTAGACACATGGCTGTACAGTATATACACATCTCACATATATAGTACATACCCTACTCACATGCACACACAACGCCTGGCACCCTTGTCCCCTCCTAACCTGTCACCTGTAGTCTGGTTCAGTTGGCATTCAGCAGGAGCTTATCTTCTTCTCTGATGAGGGCCGAGCATAGGGGGAGTGGTATACAATGGGTGGGAAAGATACAGCCCCAGATACAGAGTGTGCTGGACTGTGAGCAGCGTTCTGAATAGTGAAGCAGCCCCTGCTGTCTCCTGCTCTACCAATCAGCGGTGCTCTCACTCTGTACTGATACTTGAGGCTGCTACCTACTCTGCCCTCTATGCTGCACAGAAGTTAAAAGGGAAAAGGGGGTTAACCTTTTCATTTCTTTTACTCTGCTTCCCATTTACCATTTTTCTCTTGCATATGGATTATTTTTTATTGAAGTGGCTAAAAAGTGGGGGGGACCATCCCTCACCCAGAAAAAAGTGGGGGGGGGACCAGTCCCCTCCGTACCTTCCTAAAGTTACACCTTTGCCTGCAACGATTGTTATATCTAAACATTTTCTTTTTACAACTTAGGTGTTTATTAATATCAAGTATAGGCATGATTTCTGGCAATGAATGGAAAAAAATGAACACTTCTATTTACTGGAGCTTTAAAAGAAATTACAAAAAAATCAAAGTTTTCTATTATATAATATATAATTTTTGTTTACAAAGACCCATAAAATTCACTTAAGCTGAAATTATAAAGAATAACATGATTAATAATAGAAATGAAACTTTCTAGATGCCATCTGTGGTCACCTGATTGAATAATCACTTACAGCATCAAATTCTGACAACATGATGTCTATGTCATTCATCCATTGTCTTTGCTCAGATTTTGAGAAAATTACATTATATTTGGTTTGTGCTCCATCAAGCACTCTTTTAATTCTTATATACTATTTCATTCATTTTGTTTCTGGTGAGGTGTTTCAGCAAGAAAAGTGAACAAAATTAAATACTTAAGTCTGAAATCTAGTCAAAAAAAACAAAAAAAACTTTGAAATAAAACTTTATGAATGCCAAACTTTCCAGGTTTAAAGTAGTTACATTATCCATAGCTAAGAATGAAGAACATTGATTACTTGTTGGTTTATTAACATTCTTTATTTAACCATCAGACATACTTATTATTTAACTCCTTAAGGATGCAGGGGGGCTGCATTTTTATGGTAGACACCCAAAAAGTGCTGGGCAGCCTACCAAATCGAATAGTAGTGGCGTAATACGCTGTAAGCCAGCATTGTGCACTACACGTATCTGTATTAATGGCACCCTCTGTTTCACCTTATCTATATGCAATTATAATACCAGCAACCTCCCCCTCATACACTGAAGGCGTGTGAGTGGTTGTCTTATCGGTATTTTTGCATTTGTGCAATCTCCCCATGTATTATACTGCAGTTTTTCTGCATACTGGTGTGAATAGGTACAAGTCAATGTGCAGTTTTTATCATCTAATTTCCCCCCAATGAAGTGGTGTGTGACTACTGCTCAGCAAAAGCTGCACCTTATTATCTTTCCCCAAGTAGCTGGGGCCAGTGTTGCCTTCTACGGGGCTCAGTCTTCAGTCAAGCCATTAAGCTGTGAGTATAGCCTTGTGCTGTGTTTTTAAGTTCAAGAAAGCCATATAAGATCTATTCATACTACTGAAGATGGTTCAGCAAGCCATCTTGCTCAAAGTTTACTAAGGTTTTCATTTAGGGTCATGTAGACAAATGGCAGCATTTCTAGTGACACCTTCTATGGCTTCTTAAAGAAGCCATAAAAGGTTTCACTAATGAGAAAAGTGTGGATCCATTGATCATGTTATCAGTAATGTGGATAAAGTGCCGGGCACATTTATGAAAAAGAAGAGGATCATAAAAAATGCCATTTTGGTGCAATGTGTCACATGTGAGGGATGCTGCCCCATGCATTGAGTAGGTGAGAGAGAGTGCAGGGGTAAAGGGAGTCTTGCTCCTGCAGGTTCACTACCAAGTGGAATGGATAATGATGGAGTCTCCTTCTCTGTAAGAGATGCCTGTAAGAAGTGCGTAATGGGTAAAGGTGGAACAGTGGGGCCAGAGTGTGATAATTGTGAGGGCAGTTTCAGGACACTGGCAATAGGCAGGAGTGTAGCTATAGTGGCTGCAGAGGTAGCAGTTACTACCTGGCCCTGCAGCCTGAGGGGGCCTAAAGGCCCTTCTGCCATGTAAGAAGACACCAGTATTGTAAATGGAGCATGATAACTGGTGGGCCCCATTTCAATTCTTCCACTAGGGCCCAAGAGCTTGAAGTTACGCCTCTTTGCGATAGGCAGGTTTCCAGGAAATGAATAGTTAGTGCATTATTTCTAAATTTAAATATGTAGCCCGAGCATCATGGTCTGTAAACAGTTATAGTGTCAGCACTGTAAAAAAGAAAGCTGAGGGGAGCTGATTGGACTGAGAGAGGTGAGAGCTACTTTGTTAGTGACAATAGACCCTGAAAACCTGTGAGGACTGCTAATTAGTCAATGAATGAGAGAGAGTGACAAGTGATTCCTATTAAGAGTTAGACTCAGGAAACACCGGCCTCTGCACAGAACAAAGGTGCCTAAAGTAGGCAGCAAGAGTGACAAGAGAGTCTAGCAACCAGAGGCAAAAGACAGTACAACAGTAAGTCAGTAATAAAATAACTCTTGATTGGAGACCATATGTGAGAGAAAACTGCTGCAGGGTCACCAGCCTATAACCATTGCAAGTATTGGGTCTGGGAGAACCGGCACAATTATTGAACTATGCACAGACAATATGCTTCTGAAATTGCCAAGCATAAATACCTCTTTGTGAGTGAAAACCTTCAGGAGTTTAGCACTGTAAACAGTGTGCTTCATTTACTGCACCATATCTTCCTAGAATGAAAATTACTTACCAAATAAAGTCCCTGTAGGTTGGCCGTCATGCACTTGTGGTTACTAATTTAGTTTATTTGGTATACTAGATAAATAATATAGTTATAAATATTAGGAAGTTGCCCTTTGGCACAACTATGACCATGAAGAGCCAATTGCAGTAAAATGTGTTTTATGTCCTCTGATGTCCCTTTTCACTTTGACATGATGTGCACTGACATCCAGTTGCAAAAATAAATAGAGAATGACTGATCATCAGTTTTCACACATACTGTAAGCATAAGGAGAAAAAATAGTGTAAGCAGTATAGTGCAGAGAAACACTTCAGTGCTCCCTGACCAAATTGTAACCCCTTTCAAGACTTTGTAGCATCAGACAACAGTATACAAGCACAATAAATCAAACCTGTGACTTTTCTCTGCTCTGTATTCTGCTTAGATAAGCCAATTTTTTTTTAAGTTTCTTGTTTTGTAAAAACATTGGCTCAGATGGCATAACCCTAACTAGCTCAGAGGGATTTTACTGACAGACTTTGGTGGTGAATATCACTACGAGCGGTAGTTATTATATTTGTGTGAACAGCGTGTATCATGTTATTGGTATATTTATTCTTTTAAACCTGACAGTATTTATTTTGAGTAAAAAGTTGTAGAAATAGGATTTAATTTTAGACTTTTTTGTTTGGTTCAATTAAAGAAAATTATTTTTTGTAGACAAATTAAGCTCTTGATGCATACATTAAAAATGCCTGTTTACTAGCTATAAATTGACAAGTAAGGTCCAAACTTTAGATAGTTATGAAGAAATTATATAATCTTTTTATTATTATTATTATTATTATTATTATTATTATTATTATTATTATTATTGAAAGGTTTGAATACAGTAGTAATACAGAGTAACAGACCACTCTAAGGCCCCAATATAGAATCCATTTCAGGGCTTCCCTAACATGCCACTTACTCTCTGTACATATGACGAGTATTTCAAGTCATAATTTATGTCAAAATCGATTTGAAATACTCTTCTTAAACCAAAAGAAAACCATTCCTATTGGCATTTATTGAAAATATGCATTGTAGTTCATACAACGCGTATGTTCGGGGGTCAGTTTTTACAAAAGATTTGAATGTGTTCATGCTTTGGTCGTATTCCAAGCTGAAGATGAATAGAAATTTACAATTGATATCGATGGGGATGGCTAAAAATGTCATGTAAAACATACCCAACACATTTGTATGTGGTTTTTAATGTGAATAAGCATCCAAAACCACATAGAAATTAATCTCTTAAAGGGGTTGTCTCACTACATCGATTCATCTTACCTCAGTCCTATTTTCAGTGACAAGCTGCTGAGGACACCAGGTCTGTAGCTATAGACCAGCACTGGCAGCCTATGAGGAGAGAGCAAACAGGTCTGCTATAGCGACCTGAGGAGCTGATGCAGATCATACAAGAGGGGATATCTAGGAATAGGTAGGAAACGCTTAATGGACGCATATTGCAAAGTGACTTTTTGCAAGATCTTTAACATAAACAGCAATCCCTGTAGTGAGCCAACCCCTTAAAGAACTTTGAGTTTGTTTTTGGTCGACACGTTCGTTTTTGGCTCCTTGTGTTCAAAGAGCCATATCTTTTTTATTTTTCCACCTACCTAGACAAATGACGGCTTTTATTTTGCAGGACAAGATTCCTAATGGTGTAATTAACTGTACCATAGAATATACTGGGTAATAAAAAATAAAGTGGGGCACAATGTGAAAAAAACATAATTGCACCATGATTGAGAGGATTGTTTTTTAACGCGTTCACTCTCCAATCTAAATTATGCATTCTCTGTATTCTGCAGATTGATAAGATTCTGGCAACACCAAACAAGTAAGGTTTCTGTAATGATATACAGTAGTACTGTAAAAAAAAATCCAAACACTTTTTATTCTCTAAATTTGCGCAGCGGCAGCATTTTCTGCAAACAATAACTTTTTCTGTACTAAAATCGACAGACTTGAGAGAGGGTGTATTTTTTTCTGGCTGAAATGTACTTTTTATTGGTACCAGTCTGGAATACGTGCAACTTTTGTTATCACTTTTATTCCAATTTTTAGGGGATGTGAAATGACAAAAAAACCCGCAAACAAAAAACATGGCGGTAATGAAAGCCTTCTTACTGCTACTGGGATGTAAGTTTACGCCCAGTGTCATTAAGAGGTCAATAGGACTTGTTTCTGACTATGAACTGCAAGTAAGAAAACTACCCTAAATCTACCCTAATTCAATAAGTATGTGAAATACTGTGTGAAAATGTGTCGGACGTCGTGGTCTTCAATGACAGAATCCAACAAGTACATTTTACTGTTTTTTTGAATGTCCCCTAAGACTGATGTCCTCTAATGTAGCAGAGGGATCTTTGGAACATCTCTGGAAGCACTTATAGCTTTTTGAGTTCCTGAGACTCTCAAAGCACAGCTACAGATGTAACAGATTTAGACTGAATATTGAACTGTTTCTTTTATGAATCATGATAAATAGAGATGGGCAAATCGATTCTAACGAATTTCAGGAAAACTTCGGTTCTGCACAAAGGCAAAGTTTGGGGTGATTCGCGGGAACGAAGCGTCTTTTTTATTGGCAAAATGGCCGCAAGCACATGGCGTTACATGGGGCAGAGAACTCTGGGAGGAAGAAAGGAACACCCTCAATGACATGTGCAGACATGAAGCCAATCAGCGATCGGCGGGCTTCTGTGACATCACAGCCCTATAAATACGGACGCCATCTTAAATCCTCACACTTCTCACAGTCTGTCCTGGCATAAGCATCTAGCTGCTGCTGCTCTGCTATTCAACTCATTATAAAACAAACTGCATTTATCAGCGATTGGGGGAGGTGGGAGACCACCACAAGTCTGTGTCAGTTGCACAACTGTACCTCAACCAGCGTTCTGTATCTGCTGCTCCATAGAAGTCATTCTAAAAGAAACTGCCTTTATCAGAGACTGGGGCCAAAGAGTTTCACAAGTTGTTCAGTTGTACTCATTTAACACTACCAGCATTATCATTTTGTTTTAGTTTGTCGGGTATTCTCCCTAAAGTCCAGGGTGGGTGTAATTCTGCCCCATATACGCCTAAAATTTCATCTGTTCATTTTTGTAGGTATTTAATATCCAAGGGTTGATTAAGTCTGGTTGTGGGTTTATTTGGAGGAAAATACAGTGTTTTTTTACCACAGTATACGCCTATAGTTTTCATCTGTTCTTATCAGTAGGGTATTAACTAACCAAGGTTAATTAACCAGTTGTTTGTGGGGTTATTTTGAGGAAAATCACATGTTTTTTCCCCCATATACGCCTAAATAACATCGTGTCATTTCTGTAGGGTAATTAATAATCCAAGGTTAATTTAAGCCTGTTGTTGTGGTTATTTGCAGTAAAAAAACAATGAGTATTTGTACCCCCATATATGACTAAAATTATATCTGTCATTTATGTAGTGGTATTTAATCACAAGGGTTAATTATAAGCCTGTGTATGGGGTTTATTGTGGAGGAAAATACAGTGTTTTTTTTCCCCATATACGCCTAAATTTCATCATGTTTCATTTCGTAGGGTAATTAAAATCCAAGGGTGAATTAAGCCGTTTTTTGTGGGTTTATTTGCAGGAAAATACAGTGGTGTTTTTCAAACCCCCATATATTGACTAAATTTCACTGTATCATTATGTAGGGTATTTAAAATCCAAGGTTTACTTACGCGCTGTTGTTTGTGGGTTTATTTGTGAGGAAAATACAGGGTGTGTAATTTTCATATACAGACATCTTTCATTAAACAGAGTCCTGTAAATTTTAGAACAAGCAGTTATGCAGACAGAGAGGTGCCAGCGCTCTTCATATAGCCGAGAGGCAGTTGGCACATACATTTGTGAGCAAGGCACAGGTACCGCAGCACAGGAAGGTACGTCGCAACAGGTGTGACTCGGTTAGGCCATTAACTTCCGATTTCATCTACGGCCGTTGTTTTTTGCCCCACAACCCCACGGGATCTGATTGGTTGATAGGTCATGCCAATATCCTCCCCTGATGACATCCAGACAACCCTCAGGCAACGAGTCTGTGGAACATCAACACACGCGAGAAACCTTATAGGTATGGTTCGGTTCCCCCATAGATCTACTATTGGTCTGGGGCGCAGTGCCACTATACAGCTGAGGAACGAACTCTTGAGGACAGTCAGCAGACTACTTGGCAGGGAAGAGTGGGGCATACATCCGCTTCATTCATTGCAGTCGGCGGAAAGTAGTAATGTGGAGAGTTGCACGTGAGGTTATGTTTGCAAGCAGCCAGGCTCTGCTTACTGACACAAGTAGAGGATAATAGCAGTGGACGCCAATACTCAAAATCAAATGCACAGTATCCTGATCGCTACTTTGGAGCTGGTGAAGCCCGGTTGGCGTCATCATCATTGTCGGGAGAAGAGGGAGTCCAGCTTGCGCATCGGCAGCGGTGCGAGCCAGCAAGTCGCAGTGTGCCCTGAGACACAGGTTGGCAAGAGTGCGAGATTGGTAGCCAAATGCCACGGGGGTCGAAAAACTGCTTCAAGGAGTCCAGAAATAGCGGCACAGTTGCTCACAAAGGCAGCGGTGTGAGATAGTCCCTCATGCTGAGCGTGGGCAGTAAAATCACCTACTTGGCGTTGGCAAGTTATTTTGTTAAGACACCTGGAGGAGCCGTACATGTTATATTTAGATATGTGGGCAAGAAGTGAAAACGTGGCCAGGAAGCTAACGTTGAGCACCACGGCCCTGGTCTCAACAAATTCAGCGTCACCATTTAGTTGGCCTGGGAGGAAAACTTTGTGGCTCTCCTGCCGCCGTCAGCAACGCAGCAGCACCCAGTGGCACGCATGTATTTTCAGCCAGTCAAGCTTTCCCCACCTCTAGCAGAAGGAACTGTTTGTCCTTTCCATCATCTTCCGGTCCAGAATGCTCCTGCGGCCTGCCACATCATTGCGACATCAATCATTGCCAGGAGACAACAGTATGCGTCCAAACCATCTTAAGGTGCAAAGCTGACCGTGTCCTTGTCCAAGTTGAGTTGGAGACATCAGTTGCTCCCTTCCAAATGTGTACTCTGCATGCACCGTTCAGTGAGAGAACTAATGGCTGTGCCAAGCCAAGGTGAGGAGTAGTCCGACAACCTAATGTTCTTTCCAAAAATGCAGTAGTCAGTCCTTCACTAATATATAGAACAGAAGGTGTGGTCATCCCTTGACCTATCGGTTTTCGTTCCAAGTGCATGGCAGCACGCACGTGTGGAGCTGTAACAGTCCAGGGAAAGAGTACATGGCCTTTACAAGCCCACTGTGGGTGAATGTGCTTCCTGACCACCACACCAACAACTTGGACACAAGAGACTCGCTTTCCTCCATCCTTGCGCTCAATGTCCGCCTCCTCCTCCATCTACCCACATTCAGCCTCCAGTCCTGCTCCATTATACCACATGTGCAGGGCAAGCGGAGTCACGCAGTTCGTACACCTTGTTTGCCCTGGACGAACAAGTCACACAGGGGACGGAACTGCTCCGCCTTCAATGCAACAAGAAAATTGGATGGTTGCTTTCTTCCTCCCGACAAAAAAAACCTTTTTGCAAAAAAAAAAATCGGAAACCCATGTTGACTAGACAATAGAATGAACATGTTTCCCAGTGCTTGGCACAAACCGTAGGAGGGATTACCCCATGTGCCCTATAATGACACATGTGTTCCAATCTGGTTTCAAAAGGTTCCCGAAGTTCTTCCACCCATCTGCAAGACATTTTAAAAATTGCCAGGAAACTGTGTATGCACTTCATCCATTCCTATAAAGCCATGCACACCCTCCTCAGTAGTAGCAGCTCCATCAGCAGCAGCCCAAGTCTGGAGTCGTTGATGAGCAGCTTCCTTCACCCACCTAGTGAGGAGAGTACCCAGCGATGCAGCAGCAGGACCTGGAGCAGGACCCTCGAACTAGCATGTGGTGGCCTACGTGGTGACAGCACTCTGCCACCCCAGGTATGAAAGTATCCGCTGGACTACAGGGCAGCCAAACTTGAATGTGTGGCCGCAACTTGCCCGAGTTTGACTTGAGAAACTGTCCTCCCGCCAGTAGTGTGGCATCAGAGTCGAGGGTTTCGAAGCGGCGGTGGGCCAACGGTTAACTCCCAATAGAAGAACCCGCTTGTCCACACTAAATGTGTAGAAGGACTGACCTTTGTTCAAGATGAAACAAGCGTGGATCGGCCATGATTTCCCATCACACCAAGATGCCTTATGCACAGATAGAACACCATGACACCTCCCAAAAGTCTAGAAATGAAAGTCTGGATATAACTACCTGCCGTCAGCCGTCAACTATGTCATAGGCTGCCATCCGCCTGATGCCACACATCTGCTGCCAGTTTCACCAGCTGCCAGCCACCATCTTACTAGGGACTGTAAATTCCACCCAAGCCTCGCCCACTCTGTCATTGTTCCACACTAATGACCATCATCTGCTGCATGCTGGATCAGCTGTTCCTGCTGCCCCCGCCAACCCTCCAACTGTCAATGTCCACTCAGTGGCGCCTGATGTTAATTCCACCTAGCAGAATTTGTTATTGTCCACTCTGAGGCCTACTCATGCTGCTGGCCAAACTGACCACTGTCTTCACTGGAAACACCACCCTGTTGCTTCCTAATGCCAGTGTCCACCCCACCACTCTATGACGTTCCCACTATGTTTCTTTTTCATCTGTCCTCCTTTCTGTTTTTCATCTTCAGAAGGAATGAAAAGAATCATGATAGTCCTGATGATTAGCTAGCCAAAAGCAGGAGTGATACAGAACACATACAACATGCTAAATATCACATTTACTGCTCATGCTCTGTTTTGAATGCAACACCTGTTTTGTTTATTTGGCTTAAGCAATACTGATGGGATTATATGACCGATAGAAAAAGGGCGGACACAGACGGATGAAAGACGGACAAAAGGATCAGTGAATCAAATGCCAAAATTACTGCCGACGCCCTCCGTATCCACTCAGTTCAGGGGGCTTCTACATAGTGATCCGCGGTTTAAAGAAACAGGTTCTGTCATATCTCCTGGAATCATCTGGTGACAGTGTAGAAAGCAAGGCCTTGTGGAATACCCCTGCTGTGACGTTTCCCTTTCTGTGTCTGTGAACTGTAACACAGGCTCCAGGGACCTACTATTGTGTTCTTTGACTGCCTATTGTAGTATCTTAGGAGCCCTCAGTTTGGTTTCTTTCCAGCTGCTCACCACATGACTTTTGTCATGCTGCATTCCCGATTCACTTATTCGGTCAGTTTTTTTTTGCCCAGTAATTGGCTCAGAGAAATGAAGAGTGAAGCGATTCTAAGGAGCGCCGCGGTCTGTGCAGTGTCATCGTTCTAAAACACGAGCATTTTGATTAAGGACCAAACCAGTTCTCGTACCTAAGCATATTTGAGCATGGCACAGTGCACCGCGCTCACGTTCTACAACACACTACAGAGCTCTCTGGAGCCAGGAAATAGCTGTTTTTAAACGGCAGTTCCCACAAATAAATTCGGGTCAAAACGATTTTTGGCGGAAAATTGAATCGAATTTTTGAGAAATTCTCCCATCCCTAATGATAAACCTAATGCACTGACAAACAAAACTCTATAACTTTTTAAGAAATGTTGGATAAGAACTGCTTGAGAGAAATTAGTACATTTTGTTGCATAAAAGTTTGGAAAAAGTAGACCTCAGTCTTTTCTTTTTTTTATATATTGCTTACATTTAGACCTTGTATTTTCGGTGCTGGATATTTCAAATCAATACATGGGCTAGAAAATATCACATCTGTACACTGAAGGGTTTAATGTTCTGTATCTGCTACCATTGCTTGTCTTACAGTGCTTCACTTTTTTCTTCAGGACTATTAATCCTTGGCCTTTTTGCAGGTGTTATCTCCCATTGCACAATCCCCTAAACAAGTATCTCCTGCATCTCATTAATTTCATTGACTTTTATTACTCACTAAAGAACAAGTTTTATTGTATTGTGTGATAGTTATGTGGTATATAGAGCATTTTATTAACTGTTCTTCTTTTTTCATGAAAACTTATGAATACCTATTGCAAAATATCTATGATGGGGGTTGGGAATAACACTTTTAGTCTGGACCGCATACGGTTATTTAATGCTGTTAACCAGACTAGCTCTACAAAGTAAAAAGAGAAGAGTCTGCATAGTTTTATTGACCATAGATACAATCCTATAGCTATTGAATGGCCTTTGGATATAATAGATCCAACTTTCTCCATGGACTTAATGAGGCGTGAACAAGAATTTAATCCTCTTGACTAGGTTTGGGTTGTTCTGATATCATGTATACTGTATTTGGATACAATTATTACTTGAGTGCTATATTTTACACTGCTGTTTTCTATATAGGAACTATCAAGATGCAAACACTTCATAAATTGAAAACCAATATCTGTATTGAAGGGCTATTCCCATTTGATTAATTTTAAACATGTAGACAAAGGTAAATAAAAATGATTACCAAATACACTGCTTTTCTGATTTTGCTTCTCTTCAGCATTAGAACAATTCTTATCTCCTGTCTGCACACAGATTTTTCACTACATATTCAACCATCTCTCTCTACTCTAACAAGTTGCATCAGTGGTCGAGTTAGTGAAGTCATTCCCTGCTGTATTTCTTATCCTGAAAGTTGCTTACATTACTTAATGACAAGTTTTAACCCTTCAAAGCTCTGCAGCCTTCTGTACTACAGTTTACAAACCTCCTGCACTCATGTCACACTAACAGGATCTGCTACGAATAGCAGAGCTGATATGTCAATCACTGCTATATTACCTACCCCACATCTACAATCCCTTGAGTTGAAGCATGCGCCAGTGGCCTCAATAAAATAGCTTAGGTAGGAGACAACCATGATAAATAATATTTCTAGCACAGTCCAACTTATTGGTAGAAAATTATTTTTTGATCAAAACTAGCCTTGTAAGACACTTGATGCAATTTAATTGATATGATACAAACTTTTAGGCACAGCTCCAAGCATACAAACTCAGATACGTTGAGTCATATTTTCTATTATTCATAGAGTTAGCATAGTTAGTACGTTAAAAAAGACACATTCCAAGTTAAAGTTCTACCAAGGGTGGGGAAATGTTGTGGTGAATGGAGAGCGACTACAATGACTTTAAGCCCAGCCCTCACCACTGGATAAACCCTTGAGACCCACAAGGCAAGAACCAATCTCTTCCAGTAGAGATTCCTCGATCTCTGACCCAGAGCGTCTAACCCAGCCAAATCCAAATCTTACATGCTTACATTAACACATTAATATTCTTTAGTTTCCAGATAGAGTATCTAATGCCTGTCTTGGAAACTCTCTACAGTTTCTGCAGTGACCAAGCTCCTCAGCATGGCTAATTCACAGATCCCACTTCTTATAGTGGAATGAACGCCCTTCCTCCGTCTGGAGATTGAATCCTTTTTCTCTAGTCAAAAAGGAATGTCCCCTTGTCTTTTGAGGTGGCTAACTAACTTTGTAAATAATTTTCCCCCATACATTTTTGTAGGACCATTTATATAAATTAAACAAGTTCCCCCCCGAAACCGTCCTTTACTCAAGACTAAATAAATTTAAATTCTACAAACCTCTCCTCATCACTAAATATGCTTCCATTCCCCCCTTATAAGTTTGTTGCCTCGTCATTGTACTCTCTCTAAGCTCCAAATAACATCTCTTCTAAAACTGGCCCAGAACTGACAGCATATTCTAAGGAGGTCGTCACCAATGCTTGTACTGCAATCAGAAGTCCATCCTTGTCCACAGTCCACGCCTCTTTTAATACACGCCATACTTGCCTTAGATGCACTGATTGGACATGTGAATGCTGATTCTGTATCTATGATCTACAAGAACGGCCCATATCTTTCTCAAGCAAAGCGATTCTCCAATATTTTCCTCTCCCCTAGACAAATATGGCCCTGTAAGATTATATTTCTACCCAGAAGCAGAACCTTACATTTATCCACATTGAACCCCATTTGCCAAGTGGATGCCCCAAGCACTCAGTGTGTCCAGTCTAGCTTGCAATTATGATCATTCTACCATAGATTGCACCACACTGCAATCGCTTTGTGTAAAATCTGCAAAAATCGAACTTGCTATGATGCCCTACCACTATATTGTTAATAAATTACATTAAATTAAAAAGACCCAATACTGAGACCCTGTGTCAACACCACTCACCAACTGGAGGACCACTTCAAGTATGACTCATTACCACCTACTTCCCCCCCTTCTGAGTAATGATATCAACAGCCAGTTTTAAATCCAATTACTCACAGTATCATCTAACCCAATGGATTCTTCCTAATTACATAACAGAACGCTTATGCTGTGACAGTGTTAAACCCTTTGCAAAGTCTAAAAACACAATATCCACAGCTTCCCACTATCCAGACTTTTACTCACCTCTTCCTAAAAAACAGATCAGAATGGACTGACAGATCTGTCCTTAGTAAATCCATGCTTGTGAATAAACTAATAATATTTGTATTTGTCCACAATAACCTCGTTATAGGCCCTATGACCCCCCCCCCTCAAATCATTTTTCCACAACAGATGTGTAAATATTACATGGGATCTATAAATTACCTGTCAAGACTTGGAGCCTTTTTTGAAGATAGTGAAACTACATTTGCCTATATTGCGCCAATCACCCTGATACCAGTTCTAAAAGGGAATCTCTAAATATCATGGTTACAGGTGCCCAGAGATAAACCGAGCTGATCTCTTTTAAAAGAACACTTGGGTGATACCATCATGGGGCCCTGGACCCTTATTCACATTCAGTTATATTTTAACTTGAGCTTGACCTTTTTGCCCAACCCAGAGCCAATAAATTATAGCAGTATGATGTGTATTAGACAGAACTACTTGCAGCCACCTAACTCTACACTAGGGCTCCACCCCATGGCAACTACTTTCTAATTTGATATATATACTGGAGCTGAAGACCTATTTAGTACCTCTGCCTTCTCCTGTTCCCCAGTAGACCAGCCACCCCCAATCACAGGTTTTTAAGGGTCCGACTTGCTCATCACATTGGCTGTTTTTGCATTTATAATGCATTAAAGTAATTTCTTGGGGTTAGTCATGCGGTCCTTGGCCTCGCTGCCTTTCATTTTGAATTTTAGCTGCATTTAATCTCGTAATTACAGATTTTATTAAGCCTCTCTGTCATTTTCAAAGGCTGATGCCGAGCCTCTGACTTATATTTTTAAATCCCATTTTTATTGTTTACTTGCCCTTTTATAACAAAGGTAAGAGCTTTGTTTGTGTTTTTAGTCCGCGTATATTTGTAGCCCCATAGGAATAATTTTGCAATAAATGTCCCCCAAAGTATATTTAAAGCTCTCTCCCCTTTGGCTTCTATATCATCTCATTTTGCTAATAAACGCTCCCGTTCTAGTGCCCAGTGATCTGCGTCCCACAAGAAGGAAAATTTGGCCAAACCCCTTTCAAATTAAATGTTTTTCCTTCCCGCTCTTTTTCTTTTTTTCCAGTTACGCTAAAAAGAATTATATCGTGGGTCACTGTTACACTAGATTTTCTAAACCAGTGATCACATCCGACCAGGTTCTGCTTTGTTAGCATAACTTCTAGTGGGTTCCGTCCACAAACTGCCCCATAAAAGTATCCTCTAAACAGAATAAGGAACTTTCTTCCCTTTTAGATTGATGCAGAACCATGACCCCTCATACAATTCCTGGGTAATTAAAGTCCCACCCCCCCAAATGAATACCGACCTGTACCTGCCTGTGGCCGCCGCACCAAATGAATATGCACATGTTTTTTCCTTATCTCTTCCGTGATATTAGGGGATCTATAGATTACCACCAAAAATCATATTTTCATCATAACCCCTCCCTTTATAATTTCACCCACAATGTTTTCCACATCATAAGCTACTCCGACCTCTATTACCTCTTGTCACTTTTGCCTTCATTATCACTCCTTACATAAAACACACTCCCTCCTCTCCCTGTCTTGACCCTCTTTCTTTCCTAAATAGATTAAAACCTTGAAGGATGGCCACTCCACAAATATCATCGCTGAGGGATTCCACCATTATTTCAGCAATTCCTACCCCACATCAATCATCTCCTCTACAACAGCGCCTCAATTTTCCCCCTCTTAGGTTGCAAGTACTTCTGGCATTTGTGAATAGACATTTTAAAGTTCCCATCCAGTTTATACACTTTCCGGACAACAGGTTGGGATTGTATCTAACAATGTTTCATTATACGGCATGGGATCATACGATTTCCCGTACAGTAACAGCATGGGATTAAACGTTACCCAGTTCATATGACGGCGAATTCGAGTTAAACATCCTCATCATTTCGGTTAGATGGCATGGGATTATACATTCACCGCTTCAGATAGATTCGTCATGTGATTATACATGTATACCTTTAGTTGATATCATGTATTATTTATACACAGTTAATGAGATAGGCATGAGAAATACATAGATATTTTAGGTACCTAATCTCAAGTCTATGTTTGCAACAAATGTGATCTCCTGTATCCCCTGGTCAACTCCACCTACCCCCACTCCCTTCTCCACCCGCCGATATAGTCTACCAAACCACTCTCTAACCTATCTACCCCCTTCCAGTCTTTCTATATGTGCTCCCTCCACCTTCCCTATTTAGAATACTCCCGCACCACTTCTAGAATTCTTTCCCACAAGCACACGAAGACCGCCCCTCCTTCAGGTTCAAATTTATCTGTAGAAAACCGATTATACCCCAAAGAAAAAAACATGCCCAGTGCCCTAAAAACCCAAACCCCTCTGTCCTACACCAAGACTTCAGCCAATGCATTTAACTCCCTTTAGCTCTCCGTTGTCTTTCCGAGTAGCGCTTCACCAGGCAGTATTCCATAGAACACAACCTTGGAGGTCCGTTCCCATTCAGCTTGGAGTCCTAGTCTATTAAAATTATTCATTAGGAAAAAAAATCTTCCAACTACCGAGTATTCTGGATCATTGGACTCCCACATGGACTAACCGAACGACGCTGGGCATCTGCCAGCCCCCTTCCCCAGTAAATTTATCCACCTGGTCCACACACTACCAAAACCTGGCATCAGGGAGACCTGCAAAAACCATTCGTTGAGGCCGGTCCTGGCGACAAATTATTCTATCTGTCTTCCTGATTATACACCTACTAACTGTCTATTTTCTTACTGCATTCCAATCCCCCACTACTACTAGTTGGCTGGCTCTTCCAGCTGTAACAAGGAAGAGCAAGTGACCATATAGGGCTGCCAATTGTCGAGAGACGGATTCCCCAGCATTATCACCCCAACTTGGCCAATTTTTGCTAGGATTCTCAGAGGAGAAGTGGCCCTTCCTTTTCAGTACCCCTAGAACTCTCCGGCCTGTCCTACATTAACCCAGCTACAACGGCTCCCCTCTGATCCAATACTCCAGCCTCAACATTTAGCCCACTGAACTGTTTGCTCAAAGAGAAGCAAACTCCACTCTTCATTGTTCATTGCCCTGATTGTCGCATTTTGCTCCTCTAGTCTAAAAATGCAAGCTACCATAGTAGCAACATGCGTCACATCTGCTACATTGGGTATTCACCCTGGACCTCTTGCTACAGTATTGCATACATATGGCAATTTTTCACTGCGTGGAAATTGCCATGAAGCTGCCGCAATATTCTCAGTGGCAACGACAATGAATAAGAAATAAAATAAAATAAAAAAGAAAATAAAGAGTTAAATAGATTGACTGTATTACATAAAATAGGTTGTGTTTAATTACAAGTATTTCTCTCCTGGTTTTTAACGTCCCTTTTTTAACTCACACAAGTTCTCATCAACACCTCAGTTTGACCGAAGCAATGGAGTCAGCAACAGAGCCCTGGAAAAGAGTTACTAAACATTATGTCGCATTGGGCTACAGTCTTCATCTTTCCATCTTCTTTTCAGTCTACAGATCTGTGTTTGCATGATAACATCAGCACAATTTCTGGGCTCCCCTCTTCTCTGGTCTTCAAATTGTCATCTGCTTTCTGCTTCCTACTTGGGACAGAGCGGCATATACCACATGTATTAGAAATGAGTGAGACAAGGTCTTGAACAAGCACTACTTTAAGGTTTCCTAATGTACTGATTCACTCTAAAAAAGAACACCAGCAACACTATAAAAAGGAATGAAAATTATATATCCAGGGACATGCTGTTCTAATCATTTTGAATTTGCAATAACTCCATGAAGCACAGTTTTCATTTGACTAAATCATTTAACATATAGAAGCTGCACAGCTCAGACACTACCCCTGTTTAGGAAAAGTTTATCAAGCAGAGTGCTTCTGAATTGTTCTGATGATTACAAAGAGAATTGTGCAGAACAGTTACAGCCACACTCTCCTCTCTGCCGCCTTCCTTTTTCATTTCTAGGATTAGTGCAGGAAGGGAGCAGAAGGCTGAGCTATCAGTGTTCACCCTACTGTAATAGCTACGGCAATACTATCTGGACAGAGGAGTATCCACTAGACCTCAAGAATACAGTATTTACTCTTACACTGCTTTCCAGCAGAAATCCTAAATGTAACCATCTAGACTAGACTAGTAAGGCTTCTTACAGAAAGTGGATGACCCGGTTATAATTATGAAAAATGAAAATCTAAATTTGACAGCTGCTCATAAACTAAAGAGAACATGGCTATACTCAACACCCTCCTCATCTCTATTACACCAACGACGAGTGGCTGTTCCAAACAGTTGGTTGCATTGTGTGATGTTTCCATTTAGCCAAAGGACAGAGCTAGAAAAACAGAAAACCAGGGCGAGATTGCTACATAGCAAGAGTATACGATGGTCCCTGCAACCCCACGGCCCCCCAGTGTCGCGTGCCTGCGTCAACCCTCTGTGTCCCAGCATACTTCAGTTGCGCTCCAGGATGAGTGGTGCCCGTGCGGTCCAACATGTCGGACCGGTTGGCATGCTGCGTCCCTACTGTTAGTTGTATACTTACCCTACTTGTGCACCCTGCTTCCGAGACTTCACTCCTGCCGCCCTGTGTTTGCGTTTGCCCGACGCCTAGTGCTCGCGCACGCTGGCTTCTCTCAGATTGTAAAGTGCCAGCTCACCGTAACTTGGTTGATGTGCCCTGACCGCTGACCCTATATAATGGTGACACCTCCAGCACGTCCCCGCCAGATCTTTAGCGCCACATGCCTTTAAAGAAAGTGTTTCCTGAAGTGCGTTCTGACCATTTGCTACGTTTCTCGACCACAAATCTTCGCCACCTGCCCTGACCTGCCTGTCCGTCCCCGCTTACAAGTTTGGTGTCATGATTTGGTACCTCTCTGCACCTCAGCTGCCATCACAAGCTAGTCATGTCAGGGGTAGCGACCTAGTAGTACGCCCACCGCAGTAAATCCAACCTGCGTTGCAGCAGGCTCTAGTGAATAGCGGGACCTACGTAGACTCTGCTCCCTGGCGTGGCCATTACCACCGCTTGCGGTGGTCCAGAGGGTCCACTGCTCCTGCCGTTACAGTCAGCAATGGAATGGAGGTGAGTATTTTTTTTTTATTTCATTTTTAAACAAACTGGACATCCACTTTAACTTCTTTGCTGATTGCAACAATCAAAGATATTGAAAATGATTTCTACATTGCACTACACAACAAGGGATACTGACATCCCTAGGCTACAAGGGATTTTGATGTTAACCTTTCACTGCTCTAGACCATAACTAATATTGACATTAAGGGGGACATATATGAAAATTGTCTAGATCTAAGACCATCTTTTGGTGCCCATAGCAACCAATCAGAGCTCCCCTTTCATTTCTTCAGAGCACTATATGAAATGAAAGGGGAACTCTGATTGGTTGCTATGGGCAACAAAGAAAGTCTTAGACCTAGACAGTTTTCATATATGAGGCCCCGAGTTTTCATTGCACTAGATCACCAGAGATGTTGACATTTACACTCTTACTGCCATATATATAGACATTAAGGCAACATGTATGTACGGGGCTGTGCCAGAATTCTGGTGTCCTTTCAGCCCAAAAACTGGCTCAGTCCTGTTCTCTAGATTCTTAATCAGGCACACTCCAAAATTAGACGCATTATTGGGTGCCCAGGGCACTTTGTAATGAACCTGAGATTGGGGGGCGTTCTGGAGGAGTGTCACACCACATCCGTATGATTCTACACATTTATGACGGGAGGACGGCAATACTGGACGCATTACTGCTGGAACAGGCAGACCAAGTGAAAAGTGGTTTACCTGAGCCTGAGTTGTCGTTTTGAAGCTAGAAAGCACCTGATCTATAACCCGCAGTAAAACAGGTTAATAAATTCAGGCACATTCTACGTTAATAATCCGTGCAAAAAAATGTTTTTCTGGGCGCCAAAATACATACATGTCATCCTAACTTCTTCACTGTCTTAGATGACTAGGCATCTGCATTGCACTAAACCTGGAAGTTGGTTAATGCAGTTTGCCTGAATGCTGTGTTGCCCTGTATATCCATTTTATAGCTAATTATTTAGGTGCTGTATCCAGTATTGCAGGGTTTAGCCACTAGGCAACTGGAGATCCAATATTAGTTTTAGAGATTTAAATAAAATATGTGAACTTTTTTACATTTTTCCAATTTCTAGGACATACAGTGGGGAAAAAAAGTATTTAGTCAGTCGCCAATTGTGCAAGTTCCACTTAAAAAGATGAGAGAGGCCTGTAATTGACATCATAGGTAGACCTCAACTATGAGAGACAAAATAAGAAAACAAATGCAGAAAATCACTTTGTCTGATTTGGAAAGAATTTATCTGCAAATTATGGTGGAACATAAGTATTTGGTTAATAATAAAAGTTCATCTCAATACTTTGTTATATATCCTTTGTTGCCAATGACAGAGGTCAAACGTTTTCTGTAACTCTACACAAGGTTGGCACACTCTGTTGCTGGTATGTTGCTCCTCTAGAGCAGTGATGTTTTGGGGCTGTCGCTGGGCAACATGGATTTTCAAATCACTCCAAAGGTTTTCTATGGGTTGAGATCTGGAGACTGGCTAGGCCACTCCAGGACCTTGAAATGCTTCTTACGAAGTCATAACTTCGTTGCCCTGGTGTTGTGCTTGGGATCATTGTCATGCTGAAAGACCCAGACACGTTTGATCTTCAATGCCATTGCTGATGGAAGAAAGTTTGCACTCAAAATCTCACTATACATGGCACCATTCATTCTTTCATGTACACGGATCAGTCATCCTGGTTCCTTTGCAGAGAAACAGCCCCAAAGCATGATGTTGCCACCCTCATGTTTCACAGTAGGTATTGTTTTCTTTGAATGCAACTTTTGCATTCCTCTCCTCCAAACATGATGAGTTTGTTTCTACCAAACAGTTTCTCTTTGTTTCATCTGACCATATGACATTCTCCCAATACTCTTCTGGATCATCCAAATGCTCTCTAGAAAACTTCAGACGGGCCTGGACATGTACTGGCTTAAGCAGGGGGACACGTCTGGCACTGCAGGATCTGAGTCCCTGGTGGCGTTGTGTGTTACTGATGGCAGCCTTTGTTACGTTGGTCCCAGTTCTCTGCATGTCATTCACTAGGTCCCCCTGTTTGTTTCTGGGATTTTTGCTCACTGTTCTTGTGATCATTTTGACCTCACGGGGTGAGATCTTGCGTGGAGACCCAGATCGAGGGAGATTATCAGTGGTCTTGTATGTCTTCCATTTTCTAATTATTGCTCCCACAGTTGATTTCTTCACACAAAGCTGCTTGCCTATTGCAGATTCAGGCTTCCCAGCCTGGTGCAGGGCTACAATTTTGTTTCTGGTGTCCTTCGACAGCTCTTTGGTCTTCACCATAGTGGAGTTTGGAGTGTAACTGTTTGAGGTTGTGGGCAGGTGTCATTTATGCTAATAACTAGTTCAAACAGGTGCCATTGCTACAGGTAATGAGTGGAGGATAGAGGAACCCTTTAAAGAAGAAGTTACAGGTCTGTGACAGCCAGAAATCTTGATTGTTTGTAGGTGACCAAATACTTATTTTACACCATAATTTGCAAATAAATTCTTTCCAAATCAGATAATGTGATTTTCGGGATATGTTTTCTCATTTTGTCTCTCATAGCTGAGGTCTACCTATGATGTCAATTACAGGCCTCTCATTTTTTAAGTGGGAGAACGTAATTGGTGACACATTTTGGTGACTGACTAAATACTTTTTTCCTCACTGTAGTCATTACATAAAAATTAGGAGTTATTATAAATGCCTCTAACACTAGAAATGATAAAACAAGTACTAGTTCTGTGAAGGCCTGACCTATCACATTTGTGTTCAACGTTTTGTTGCACCATTGTCAGTGCATCATCGGGACATTTTTCCTCCCTTTTAACATATAGACAGATGCATAGATAGATAGAAATATATGTAGATAGATAGATAGATTAAAGAAAAGGTTAGAATCTTCACACAAGCAATCTATCTACTGTAGGTAATTAAGCACATTACCCACTGCTGAAGATAACAGGTTCTATAGCTAGATTATTCAAGTCAAATGCTGAAATAAATCCATCAAACATGACAGGTTGTACACATACCAAAGATGAAAGGAGCAGCCTGGCACAAAGGTTTAAACTACTAAAAAATCCATGCATCAATCAGAATTAATTAGACAAGACTGAAGTGATCTTGTTTGAGAGACTGAAAACTTTTTTAAGGAAGGTAATGTAAAAAGTCATTTATATTTAACCCTTTAGCAAATTTGTGTCACAAATCTATTTTCTAATCAAAATCTTCCTTTGCGCTTATTTCTAAAGGTCATTTTCTATCCATCAGAATAACTCCCATCAGAGGATCATGATTCGGCGAAAATGGACCATTCTGCCATACATCTGATCATTTTTAGCAAAAACTTATATACTTACAAGAAATAATATTTTTCTCACTTATTATTTTTTTGCTGGGTAATATATTTTCCAAATTCCCTGGATAGCTTGATCAGATAGTAGTCTCACACGTTGAATACAACTTTCACTCTGTTTTGAAAAATAGGACAGAAACAATCTTCCATATTTAAAATTTGGTGGTCTAGATTTCTTTTTTCTGTTAAGAATTTAGATGTAAATATTAAAATATTCAGCCTACAAAGGTGGCACATGATATAAACTGATAAGTTTTTGCTGTGGTTGTGGCTGTAAATTTATATAAATAATCATTACTCTGCAATGTATGGCAAAAATATGGCTAGCATGAATGAACATTTCTATCTACTTAGATTATTACAGGGGAGCACAACATGCAGTCTGATTGCCATATGTGGCCCCTAGTGGCTCTTTGCGTGGCCCCTGTCTTACTACTGAAAGTACTATCAATCTTTTGACAGCTGCATTCCACTGATGACACTGTTATAGTGGGCACTATATGGCTGGCACTGTTATATTGGATGCTGTATGGCTGGTACTGTTATTTTGGGCATTGTATAGCTAGCATGAGAATACAGTAAGTGGGGAGGGCAGAGCACAGAGGAGGAAGAAGTTAATCCTTTGCCTCCCATATTTCTGTGCATTTTGGGGGGACAGAGTAGGTAGCCGCCTCAAGTGTCAGTGCAGAGTTAGAGCAGCACTGATTGGTAGACCAGAAGTCAGCAGGGGCTGCTTCATCAATCAGAACGTTGCTCACTGTCCAGCACACTCTGTATCTGGGGCTGTACCTTTCCCTCCCATTGTATAGCACGTCCCCTATGCTCAGCCCTCATCAGAGAAGAAGAGAAGCTATTGCCAAATGCCAAATTCACCACACTACAGGAGACAGGTAAGTAGGGGGCAAGGAGACAAGGCGTTGTGTGTGCATGTGAGTAGGGTATGTACTGTGTCTAGCCATGTCGTGTCTTCCCTGCACTTATGCATCGTGGAAAATGAAAGTGAATGGGGCTGGCCCAACAGCATTTTAGAAGTGTGGACTGTCCAGCGCATACTTCTAAAACACCTGGCACATAGTATACTGTGAATCCCCCCCCCTCCCCCCCCTCAGAAAAAACAGATATAGAATTGCAATTTTCATTCATCCCACAGCACATAAAATGGAATAAATAGCAAAAGTCATTTGAATGCCAAAGTGGTACCAATGAAAAAATCAGTTCATCCCGCAAAATAACCCCTTATACAGCTCTGTATACAGAAAAATAAAAAAGTTTTGACTATCAGAAGATAGCGATGCATAAATATTGTTTTACACCAAAAAATCTTTTTTTTAAAGCACTTCAACATAAAAAAATACATAAATTGGGTATCACTAGAGATGGGCGAATTGATTCTAACGAAGTGGAATTCGTTTAGAATTTCAGGAAAACTTCGGTTCTGAACAAAGTCGAAGTTTGGGGTACTTCGGGTGAACGAAGTGTGCTTTTGATTGATAAAATGGCTGCGAGCACATGGCGTTACATGGGGCAAAGCACTCTGGGAGGAAGAAGGGCATAGCCTGCATGACATGTGCAGAGATGAAGCCAATCAGAGACCAGCGGGATTCTGTGATGTCACCGCACTATATAAGTCCGGGCACGACGCTGGGAGCTCACACTCCTCTCACTGTACTGATTAGGGAAGCTGCTGCCGCGGCTGCTTGTAACAGCTTTTACTGAAGAACTGATTTTTATACAGCGATTTTTTGGGGGCTGGGGATCTCAGCTTGTCTCAGAGACTGCTTCTCTTAACGTTCTATTTCTGATTTTGTGGGGTATTGGATCTGAATCCATGTGTGTCCATGCAGGCTTGC
>JAODAL010030813.1:0-49372 GCA_025379985.1 Phyllomedusa bahiana
TTTTTTTCACTTTGGCGATCCAGCTTTTTCATAAAACCACCTTGCCTTAAATTTGAATACGAATTTTTTGTCACCCGCATTTATTGTTAGTGAAAAAAACCCAATTTTATTACCCTACAAAATTTTAATTTACTGTTTTTCCCCATTTTGGGCGCAGCCGCTTTGTTCATAGAGCCCCTTGCCTTAAATTTGAATACGAATTTTGGGGTCTCACCGCAGGTATTTTTGGGTGCAAAAAACAATTTTATTTCCTACAAAATTTTAAATTTACTGTTTTTCCTTTGGGCGTCCAGCTTTGTTCATAGAGCCCCCTTTTGCACTTAAATTAATACAGAAATTTTTTGTGTCCCCCCCGGGGTGTATTATATCAAAAAACGCCTTTTTTACCCCTAACAAATAAATTTAATACTGTTTTTCATTTTGGCGAAACCAGTTTTGTTCAAAGACCCACTTTGCACTTATTTTTAAAAATAGCAATTTTGTAGTCACCCGGGGTTTATTAAAAATTTGCAAAAAACCTTTATTACCCGACACAATTTAATACTTTTTTCACTTTGGCGCATCCACTTTGTTCAAGACCCACCTTGCACAAAATTTAAAAATAGCAATTTTGTAGTCACCGCAGTGTATTGAATTTTTTCAAAAACCATCGTTTGTTATCCGAATATTTTTTTAAATACTGATTGACATGGTGGGGCCCTACTTTTTTCAAATACCACGTTGTAAAATTCTGATAGAAAAATTTAAAGCAACTGTTTCTTGTCATTGCTGAAAAAAACACAATTTCTCATCCGTGAATTCTGAATATTTTATTGGCTCATTGAATCTCATTTTTGGCCCAATAGGCACTTGTAGAATTTTTTAAAAACCTATCTTTTCCTAGCCACTTGGCATTGAAAATTCCGGGGGCTTAAAGGAAAAACAATGTTGATTTTGTCTTACTTCTTCCACCACATGCATTTCATTGTATTTGCATGAAAAATTCAATTTCTAATCCATTTGGGTGTAGGAAAATTTGAGGGATTTAAGAATAGCTGTGATTTGCCCTCTTTTAATAAGAACTTTCAAAAAACCCTTTAATACCTTCCCAAATTTTTATCTTTCTAAAATGGGGGCGAAATGCAGGTGGTAAGCAAGCAAAGATAGGACGGAGGTAAACGAGAAATTTGCCCCCCTTCCAGGCGGCACAACACCAAAGCAAGCGGGATCGCGTTTCAGGGCGTCAGGCCTGTCTCACTGGTCAGGGCCCCGTGAATCTCAGTAACAACAGCGTCGCCAATCTGTTCTTTAGGGGTTTAAAGCAACCTGCTCCAGCCTTACCCCTCAGTCCCGGCCACAAATGTCGTCATCAGCATCATCAGCATCCGTCCAACATGAAACAAAGGCAGCCCAAATGTTAACTCGTGTACCCAGCACTGTGGATAATCCATTTTCTGAAGACCTCTTTGATGACAAAATGCGGTTGGGGTCAGAAGGCATTTCCAAAGATCAAGAGGCCAGAGGATGATTTTGTCTGCTCTGATGCCCAGCTACTGATGCCATCAGAGGAGGAGAAGGAAGCCAGTCAATCGGCAAAAGTCCCGGGCGGTTTGCAACGCCTTGCAGTGCCTCTTGCTTGTAGCCCGCAGTTCCTAGATGCAGAATGTCAGGACAACCAAGTCACCTGTGTTGATGATGATGATGACGACATTGCGGATCCAACGTGGTCTTTTCAGCAGAATTTGCTTGCGAGCGCTTCATTACTGGACGAGGAGGAAGACAATGGGGTAGTGTCAGTACGGGTCCCGCCTCAAAAAGGGAGAGGGCGGTCGCAGAAGTCCACTGATATGATTCCGCCAGTCACGGTCAGCCGGAAACCCCGCTCCTCGCTTATCGCCGTCAAAAAGGTCCAGGACCTCTCAAGCCTGGGCCTTCCGTGAGCAAGCCTCTGATTCCCCCAGCGATGTCATATGCCACCTTTGCCGTAAACGCATCAGTAGAGGCAAGAATTTTAGGTGTTTAACCACCACCAACATGTCTATTCATATGCAGCGAATGCATGCGTTGAAATGGAGGCAACACTTGGCCAAAAAAGACCACACAGATGCCGGGCTTCCAACCACTGTCACACCCTCTGTCTCCGCCTCCTCCTCCTCCGCCACCACCAAGCATTCCTCAGCTGCCCATGTCTCTCAGTAATGATCAGGGATCAGCCTCCGCTTCAGCCTCCACCGTCGCCCGAGTACCACCAGCACCACCAGAGACCCATCCTACCCCTTCTCCTTCCGCCAGTTTGACGACCTGCACACCGTACAGTGGCCAGTCTAGCAGCCAGCCTTCTGTCTTCCAAGTTTGGGAGCAGAAGAAACACTTTAACCCAAACCATCCCAAAGCCAAAAGCCTGAATGTCGGCATTGCCAGGTTTTTGGCCTTGGAAATGTTGCCTTTCCGTCTGGTGGACACACATGGGTTTCGCCACGTCATGGCCCTTGCCTGTCCCCAATACCAGGTGCCAAGCAGGCATTTCTTTGCCAGAAAATCCGTCCCTGCCCTGGCCAGCCATGTGTCATCTAAAATTTCAAGCGCGTTGTCTGCATCTGTGTCAGGAAAAGTCCATCTGACCACCGACACATGGACTAGTAAGCACGGCCAAGGCCGCTATATCTCTGTGACAGCTCACTGGGTGAGCTGGGTGGATGTCTCTGGTGGTGACGGTGGCTCTCAGGCTCGGCACACGCTCTTCAAAACCGCAGGGATGGTGCAGGGTTCTTTCCCCCAAGGTCCTCTGGTGGCATCACGTGCCCAGAGAAACCAGGCCGTGTTTAAATTAATCTGTCTTGGAGACCGTCCACACACAGGTCAGGAGCTGTGGACGGCTCTCCGCAACGAGACCGAGCACTGGCTGGGTGACAAGAACCTCTTGCCAGGCAAGGTGGTGTGCGATAACGGTCGAAATTTGCTGGCCGCCCTTAAGATCGGTGGGCTGGAGCACATCCCTTGCCTGGTCCTGAACCTTGTTGTCCAGAAATATCTAAAGCGCTACCCGGGTCTGGACTGCCTGCTGAAGAAGGCTCGAGGTCTGAGTTCGCACTTCCGCCGTTCGCACCTTGCTTCGTCCCGCCTGGCTTCATTGCAGCGTCAGCTCGGCCTCCCCATCAACCGTCTCATTGTTGACGTGGCAACACGCTGGAATTCCATCCTCCACATGCTCCAGCGATCGTGGCAGCAGCGCAATGCCATTACGCAGTACGAAGTGACACATGGCCTGACAAGCAGCGGTGCGGACCTCGGGGTGTTGAGCCACCGAGAGTGGAGGCAGGTGAAAGAGCTCTGCACCATCATTGCCAGTTTTGAAGAAGCCACCAAAATGGTCAGTGCGGACAATGCCCTTGTCAGCGTGAGCATTGTGGTGATCTTAGTTCTGGACAATTGTCATAAGTGGCTCAAGGGTCATGTTTTGAATTTTTGGGGGCATTTTGCTGTGAAATGCAGCTATACTACAGGTCCTATTCTAAAAAATGTGGTTTCTAACAGACATTTGTTCTTCACAATTGTCAAAAGTGGCTCAAGGGTCATGTTTTGAATTTTTGGGGCATTTTGCTGTGAAATGCAGCTATACTACAGGTCCTATTATAAAAAAATGTTGTTTCTAACAGACATTTGTTCTTCACAATTGTCAAAAGTGGCTCAAGGGTGATGGTGCTGTCAAAAACAGGAATAGGTAGGACACTGTTAATGGACACATATTGCAAAATGACTTGTTTTTGCAAGATCTTTAACAGAGCTAGCAATCCCTGTAGTGAGACAACCCATTTAATACATTTAAAAAAAGAGAAACAAAGATGTGGTGGGATTCCATCCTATTTTAAAAATGTGTTTTCTAGAATTAAACTACTAAAAAACTGGCATGCACAAAATAGCTGATACAAATATTCCTCTGAATTGTACAAGGGAGGTACAGGAAGACTTGAACAGATGTAGGTTACCCAAGACAGGTGTAATCAATGTCCAGTTCAACTAAAATGGTGGTTCAAAGATTCCTTTTTCCGGCACTTTTTAATCTGTGGGTCAGACAGGTTTAATGGTCATACTGCGGTCCAGGACAGGTATAGTCAATGTCCAGTTCAACTAAAATGGTGGTTCAAAGACTCCTTTTTCCGGCACTTTTTAATCTGGGGGTCATGCAGGTTTGGGGCTCATGCTGTGGCCCAGGACAGGGATAGTCTATGTCCAGTTCAACTAAAATGGTGGTTCAAAGACTCCTTTTCCCAGCACTTTTTAATCTGTGGGTCAGACAGGTTTAATGGTCATACTGCGGTACAGGACAGATATAGTCAATGTCCAGTTCAACTAAAATGGTGGTTAAAAGACTTCTTTTTCTGGCACTTTTTAAATGTGGGGATCATGCAGGTTTGGGGCTCATACTGCGGTCCAGGACAGGTATAGTCAATGTCCAGTTTAACTAAAATGGTAGTTGAAAGACTCCTCTTTCCGGCAGTTTTTAATCTGGGGGTCATGCAGGTTTGGTGCTCATGCTGTGGCCCAGGACAGGTATAGTCTATGTCCAGTTCAACTAAAATGGTGATTCAAAGACTCCTTTTCCCAGCACTTTTTAAATCTGGGGGTCATGCAGGTTTGGGGCTCATGCTGCGTTCCAGGACAGGTATAGTCAATGTCCAGTTCAACTAAAATGGTGGTTGAAATACTCCTTTTTTCCGGCACTTTTTAAATCTGTGGTCATGCAGGTTTGGGGCTCATGCTGAGGTCCAGTACAGATATAGTCAATGTTCAGTTCAACTAAAATGGTGGTTAAAAGACTCCTTTTTCTGGCACTTTTTAATCTGGGGTCATGCAGGTTTGGGGCTCATGCTGCGTTCCAGGAGAGGGATATTCAATGTCCAGTTCAAGTAAAATGATGGTTCAAATCATACTGCCTTCTGGTAATTTTTAATTTGTGGGTCATGCAGGTTTTAGGGTCATTCTGGGGTACAAGACAGGGATAGTGAATGGTCTGTGACTTTTTTTCTGTGGCTTTTATAACCTAAGTGTGTTGCCTAAGATGTAGCATGTATCCATTTGACTGTTGTGGATGTTAATTCCAGCTTCTCCAGCCCTGTTTGGGTGTAAGAATGAAGGTGTTGTTCCTCTCCCATAGACTTTAATGGTCATTGGCGATAAACTATTATCGACTATCGGAAATTGTCTTGATAATTGCCGATATCGACTATCGACCCGATGACGATAGTCGACGTAATCGCTCATCACTACACCTGGGTGAAACAGGAGCGTCAACAACCAGCATTTCCAAGTGAAGCTCAATTGGTCTGCACTCATACGGAGGGGCAAGCGCTCTCGTAGAGGCAAAAATTTCTCAGGCGCTACCCAGGTCTTGACTGTGTACTGAGGAAGGCTGGAGGTTTTAGCTCACACTTCTGCTTCTGCAATCTGCTTCAGCACGACTGTTCTCGTTGCTGCGTCATAAGGGAATTTTTGCTGTGTTAATGGATGACGGACGCCAGCCTGGGCTCTCACCGCACCCACTGTAACTCAAGCCCTGCTAGCTGAACCTGCGTGTTAATAGATGTCGAACACCAGCCCTGGCTCTCACTGCACCCACTGTAACTCGGGCCCTGCTAGCTAAGCCTGCGTGTTAATAGATGACGGACGCCAGCCCTTGCTCTCACCACACCCACTGTAAGTCCGGCCCTGCCAGCTGAACCTGCGTGATCCACGTTTACAGCCTCACCTGCCTTGATCAGTAATTTCTTCCAACCCACTTGACAATACAATGCAGGATTTTCAGACAGGCCTCGTTGACCTAATGGGAACATCTGTTTCGTTTGCTTCACATTCTAATGTTATGGTGGAACAATGTCACCAGTAGAATGGCAAGTAGCTCTAGCAGCAGCAGTATTGGAAAACGAGTTGTTTTTAATATAGTTTATATCTTATTGCGAAATTTTCTGCTGATTGTCCTTAAGGGCACCTGTGCAGGTTTTTGGGTCATGCTGCGTTACAGGATATGCATAGTCAATATCCATTTCACTAAAATACTGCTTCAAAGACTACTTTCTTCCGGCACTTTTTAATCTGTGGGTCATGCAGATTTTCGGGTCATGCTGCGGTCCAGGACAGTTATAGTCAATGTCCAGTTCAACTAAAATGGTGGTTGAAAGACTCCTTTTTTCGGCACTTTTTAAATCTGTGGGTCATGCAGGTTTGGGTCTCATGCTGTGGCCCAGGACAGATATAATCAATGTCCAGTTAAACTAAAATGGTGGTTCAAAGACTCCTTTTTCCGGCACTTTTTAATCTGTGGGTCATGCAGATTTAAGGGTTATGCTGCGGTCCAGGACAGTGATAGTCAATGTCCTGTTCAACTAAAATGGTGGTTGAAAGACTCCTTTTTCCGGCACTTTTTTAATCTGGGGGTCATGCAGGTTTGGGGCTCATGCTGTGGCCCAGGACAGGGATAGTCAATGTCCAGTTCAAGTAAAATGATGATTCAAATAATACTGCCTTCTGGCACTTTTTAATTTGTGGGTCATGCAGGTTTAAGGGTCATGCTGTGGTACAAGACAGGGATAGTGAATAGCCTGTGCCTTTTTTTTTTGTGACTCTTGTTGCCTAATTGTGTTGCCTAAGATGTAGCACATATCCAGTTTACTGTTGTGGATGTTAATTCCAGCTTCTCCAGCCCTGTTTGGGTGTAAGAATGAAGGTGTTGTTCCTCTCCCATAGACTTTAATGGTCATCGGCGATAATCTGTTATCGACTATCGGATATCGTCATGATAATTGGCGATATCGACTATCGAATCGATAATGATAGTTGACACAATTGCTCATCACTAGTAGCCACATCAGTGGTAGCAGCCTTGTGGCGGGCTCTGGTTACATCATACCCTGGCGTGGTCTGCTACGCCATCGCTAATGGGTGCCCAGAGGATCCACATATACCTGGCTTCCACCATTACAGGACAACCTGACCCTGGATCCAGACGATGTGACCTGATATCTAGCACATCACAGCCATTGTATGTCGTCATGCCACCCATCTGGAGCTAATTTTTCAGAAGCTACAGACTGTTACCACACATCTCACCGAAGTTATGTCTGCACTTGCACCTGTAGTAACTCTGCCTTCTGTTGCCATTGCCAGTCCCAGTCTGCATCTGCCTCTGCCATCACATTACTATGGTGATCCTAACACATGTTGCTGGTTTATCAATCAATGCACCATCCATTTTGAAGTCCTAATTCCTGTCTGATCGAGCCAAGTGGCTCTTATCATCAGCCTACTCACAGGTGAAACCATGGCCTGAGCCTCCCCACTGAGAGTGAGGGGACCTTGTGAATCTTCAGGAAATTCTGTGTGCCTTTCGTAAAGTTTTTAACAGCCTGGGCGCAATACCTCTGCTGCATCTTCTTTGCTCTGCTTGCCAGTCGTGACCTACCAATGGCTCTGGATGACCTTATAACTCTAATTACAAGGAGTGACATCCGTTTTTCTGAAAGAGAATTGGAATTTCACCAGCAGAAATCATCTTCCTGGCCTGACCTTGCACCTGTGTTCCCAAATCTCCCACACCCAGCACCTGTGTTTCCTCAAGATGAACCTATGCAGGTGAATCGTGTTCATCTAACCCCAGAGGAACGCACTCACCGGTGCAGTCAGAACTTGTGCTTTACATTGCGGTAGTGCTGAGCATTTCCTGAAAAACTGCACAGTTTGCACAACTGCAGCCCAGAAGCGTCCATGCCAAGTTCATGTGGGCAATACAACCTTGTGTGAAGACGTGTCTGTTCCTTTTCTGACCACAATGGTCACCCTCAGTTCTGCATCTGGTTCCTCATTTCAAATCTCTTCCCTACTGGACTCCAGTTCCTCATAGAACGTTATCCATCTGTCTTTGGTTTCCAAGTACCGCCTGCCTGTCTTCCATCTAGATAAACCTTTAAAGTTTTTCTCTATCAATGGGGAAACTTCAAAAGAACTTGTTCTGATCCTTACCAAGCCTCAGTCTCTACAGGTCAGGAGGTCCCACAAGGAGAAGATCTCATTCTACATTCTGGGGGACATGTATGAAAACTGTCTTGGTCTAAGACTTTTCTTGTTGCACATAGGAACCAATCAGTGCGCCTCTTTCATTTTTACAGAGCACTATATCAAATGAAAGGGGTGCTGTGATTGTTTGCTATGGGCAACAAGAAAAGTCTTAGACCAAGACAGTTTTCATACATGTGGCCCTCTGTCTTTTTCCTCTGCTACAGTTATCCTGGGTCTTCCGTGGCTACTGCAACACGGTCCTGCATTGGATTGGAAAATGGGTGAGGTTATTCAGTGGGGCCAGCAATGCAACTCATGCTGCCTCAAGCCTCCCTGTCTAGTGCAATCCCGCCCACTTCTCCCCTTACCTACCGCCTCTGCTGTTCTAACTGTGGACTCCCAAACTGAAGAAGTTTCTCAGCACTGGCAAGACATCTCATCTGAAGACAGTTCTTGGGAGACTGAGAAGGATGTCGTTGCCCCTTTCCTCTATCTGGGAAAGCAATTGCCCAATGGGGTACTGTCACGATCAATTCCATGATCCCCGCTATGGCTTGTCTTGCCTGTGCCCCCTGTCCCCACTGCCTCTGTGAACTCACCTGTCTTCGCTCCTGCTTCAGTTCTCACTCCTGCTGGCATTCTGTGCATGCACGCTTCCTCCTGAAATTTAAAGAGGTAGCACACTTATTACCTTTGACCACCTGGGACTTAAGGAAGTTCCTGCTTCTGCTCGTCTTCAGTTTGTTGATGTCTTCACATTGATCCTGACCTCTGTTTGCTGTTCTGGTTCCTGTTACCTGTGTTACTAACATCCTCGTTGCAGAGCTACCTATGTGTACTTGTACTGCTGATATTTTCCGCCACGCTGGTCTGCTACCTGTCTGGAACTCGGCTACAGTCTACCGTTGCGCCTGCATAGACCTGTCATTTCTGACTGTACCGCTGTTCTATGTTGGGCCTTGCTTCAGTGAAGACCGGGGACCCTTTAGATCCCGCTCCCAGGAACGGTCTGTTACTCCATCACTCGCGGTGGCCCAGATCCACATATACTCAGCTTCCACGATTACACATCCACACACGTACACTGGGCAGGTGGTCCTGCCTCACCTGGCACTTCCATATACCACACCGTACATATTATGTGACTGTGTAGGGTGATATTTTAGACATTATTTTATTAGATAACTAAACATTGCTACTTGATCTGTGTATTGCAGGAAAATGTAACTTGTTTTGATGTAATTTTGTCAGTCAAATGACTTAAATCTTTAGAACCACTAATTACGAAGCATGTGTCTGTGATCTAAGTACCATTAAACTACAAACTAACACTTAATCTTAACATCATACAATGCATTTGCAAGGGAAAGTTCTGGCCAGTGCTGCACTTGGAGAGATGTCTGCTGGGATAAAGAACATGGCTAATTCTTTCAAGCTCCATCTGTGGGTATGATAAAGTGTGTCCATTATAGAAGACTACCAAGTTAAATTAATTATATTTCTCCATTATAGTGCAGCCTACTGAAGATGATTGCAATTTCCTCTATAAATGCCATTATCCCTTTGACTATTTTGCAGATGATGCAATTGAGGTGAGCTTAATGTACGTTTAACAATACAAATAACACTTTCCTCCATGTATGTTTGAAATGTGCATGTACAGGGTGTATCATCTTGCCATAGCTCCTATATAAACAAACTCTCCAATATTTTTATATTTAAACAAACGTTGGCTGAATTTCTTCTGTGAATTCTTGGATCAATAAGATAGCTCACATTTTCGTGTTATTATTGTCTTTCTGATAGCCTTTCACTTTACTCACTGCTCTTTCATGGATGCAATAAGCAAGACCATAAAGTTACATATATGTGGTCACCACCAGTGTTGTATCTCAGAATTGTGTCAAAGTCAAATTCGACTTGAATCTGTGCAATTTGATTAGGGTTGGCTCAGATTTAATTTTGACATAAATCAACAAAAATTATTGATTATAATAATAGCCATAACCCGCATCCTTGGCTGGGGTTAGGGTTTTTAGGTCCTTTTAGGGTTGAATGAATCCTAAATGATGCTTCCGAGTCCTGCGGCGCCGTTGCCCTGACATCACTTCTGGTCCCTTATTAGGCTGGAGGTGACGTCGGAGAAAAAGCTACATTGAAGTGATGGGGAGAAAAAACGCAATTCCGACATTGTTTTTCGGCTTCAATTTTACAGCATTCACTGTGCGGTATAAATGACATAACTTTACTATGAGAGTCGGTAAAATTGCAAGAAAATCAATTTTATATATTTTTTTGTTTTATTACTTTTAGACAATAGAAATGTGTTTAGAAAAAATTGCATTTTTATGTATTTATATTCTGATAGCCATAACTTTTTTATTTTTCTGTAAACAGATCTGATTATGGGGGATGTTTTGCAGGATGAGTTTTTATTAAGGTTTTTGTGAGGTGTTTTGAAAAAAATACAGTAATCCTGGTAGTGTTTTTTATTTTTATTTTTCAAAATGATCACCCATGCAGTATAAATGACATGCTACCTCTACTCAACAGGTCGATACGATTACAGCGATGCTCAGTTTGCATTTTTTTTATGTTTTACTGCCTTTAAACAATAAAAACACTATTATTCAAAAAGGATAACACGTTTTTGCTTCGCCATAATCTGAGAGCCCTAACTTTTTTATTTTTCTGTATACGGAGATGTGTACAGGCTTGTTTTTTGCAGGATGAGCTGTTGTTTTTGTTGTTATCATTTTGTGGGGACAAGACTTTTTGATTGGTTTTAAATCTGTTTTTTGTAAGGCAGGGTGAAGAAAATACTGCAATCCTAGTACTGTTTTCTAATGTTATTTTTAACAAGGCTCACTGTGCAGTAGACATGACAAGTTAACTTTACTCCCTGGTTTGAGACGATTATGGCGATACCCAAATTATATAGTATTTTTACGTTGAAGCGCCTTATGTAAAAATATTTATGCATCGCTGTATTCTGATAGCCATAACTTTTACATTTTTCTGTATACAGAGCTGTGTAAGGGCTTTTTTGTGGGATGAACTGATGTTTTATATGGTCCCACTTTGGCATTTACATGAGTTTTTGATCACTTTTTATTCCATTTTATGTGCTGCGGGATAAACTTTTACCATGCGGGTTAATTAACATGACAAATTTATAGGGTAGTCGTTACTCACACGGCAATACTTAATATGATTACCTTATTTTTTATTGTTTTTGGGGCGATTGGCGTTTGTAAAGGGGAAAAGGATGTTGTATGTGTTTTATTTTTCGTGTTTGCGTTTTTCTTTATTTACTTTTTTACCTTTTTTTTCACTTTTCCCTATAGGGGATTTGTATCAGTGATCCTCAGGTCACTGATACGACAGAGATCAATACAGAGCAGAAATGCTCTATGCTGGTCTCTATGGGAACTGTCAGTCACCATACCCGGCAATGTCCACAATGCATTGCGGGCATGGTGATATCACAGACAGCCTGGATGCTTTAGTAAAGCATCCGGGCTGTCAGGTATGGACATCGATAGCAGGCAGAAGGAGCTCCCGCTTTCTGTCTATGCCTTAGCTGTGCGATCTTGATAAATTGCGACAGCTAAAGGTTAATCACTCGAAGCCAGAGCTCACTCCAGTCGCGAGTGATGCAGCATGAGGCCAGCAGTAATATACCTCCGGTTTCATGTGGCGATTGTGTGGGGCTGGCTTGTGAGCCTGCACGATGTGAAGGACGTACCGGTACATCCAGTGTCGGGAAGTGATAAAAGTATATACAGTGAAGGAAATAATTATTTGATTCCTTACTGTTTGTGTACATTTGCCCACTGACAAAGACATGAACAGTCTATAATTTTAAGGGGAGGTTAATTTTAACATTGAGAGATAGAATTTCCAAAATAAAATCCAGATAATCACATTGTATAAATTATATAAATTTACTTGCATTTTGCTGAGAGAAATAAGTATTTGATCCCCTACCAACCATTAAGAGTTCTGGTTCTTACAGACCAGTTAGATGCTCTAAATCAACTCATTACCTGCATTAAAGACAGCTGTCTTAAATAGTCACCTACACTAGACTCAATTATTAAAGGGGATTTGCCAAGACGGCAGTTACCTACCTCCTGTCAGCATGGGAGCAGGGTATATACAAATCATGCTGAGTCATGAAGCTGCAGGGGAGAGAGGGAGGGGGTGAGTGAGGAGTGAGGAATCCAAAGGAGCGTCTCAAAACGTAAGTGAAATAATAAACAGTACAACAGTGGATTCTCAATACAGCAAGACAGCCTCAGACTGCACTGTCTACCCGGTGCCTTAAAAGCTCATTCATTTTGCCTGTCATCAGATAAGAAGTGTTTCACGCAAGCGCGGTCTGTCAGCTCCTGGGTCATGACTAGGGAAAGCTTTGAGGTAACTAAGGGGGATTGAGAAATGCTGTAGCTCTCAGAGTTTTCACTTTTTTTAATCACATATATTTAGAAAAGTGATTAAATACCCATTTTGGAGGTTCCCACGTCAACATTACATGGTGGCAAAACCCTTTTAAGTCAGACTCTAACCTCTACGACATGGGCAAGACCAAAAGCTTTCTAAGGATGTCAGGGACAAGATCATAGATCTGTACGATGGGCCAGAATAGGCTATAAAATCTTAAGTAAGATGCTGGATAAGAAGAAGACAACTGTTGGTGCAATAGTAAGAAAATGGAAGAAATACAAAATGACTATCAACATCAATCTGGGGCACTATGCAAAATCTCACCTCGTGGGGTATCCTTGATCATGAGGAAGATGAGAGATCAGCCTATAACTACACCGGGGGAACTTGTTAATGATCTCAAGGCAGCGGGGACCAAAGTCATCAAGAATACCATTGGTAACACATTACACCGCAATGGTTTAAAATCCTGCAGCGCCCGCAAGGTCCCCGTGCTCAAGAAGGCACATGTGCAGGCCCATCTGAAGTCTGCCAATGAACACCTGGATGATTCTGCGAGTGTTTGGGGGAATGTGCTGTGGTCAGATGAGACAAAAAAAGTGAGCTCTTTGGCATTAACTTAACTCACTGTGTTTGGAGGAAGAGAAATGCTGCCTATGACCCAAAGAACACCATCCCCACTCTCCAGAATGGAGGTGGAAACATTATGTTTTGGGGGTGTTTCTCTGCTAGGGGCACAGGACTATTTCTCCACATCAATGGGAGAATGTATGGAGCCATGTACCGTAAAATCCTGAGTGACAACTTCTTTCTCTCCACCAGGACATTAAAAAGGGCTCATGACTGGGTCTTCCAGTAAGACGATGACCCAAAACATACAGCCAAGGCAACATAGGAGAGGCTAAAAAAGAAGCAAATTAAGGTTATGGAGTGGCCTAGCCAGTCTACAGACCTTAATCACATGCAGGGAGTTGAAGCTCTGAGTTGCCAAGCAACAGCCTCAAAATCTTAAAGATTTAGAGATGATCTGCAAAGAGGAGTGGACCAAAATTCCTCCTGACGTGTGAACCTCATCATCAACTACAAAAAACGTCTGACTGCTGTGATTGCCAACAAGGATTTTTCCACCAAATATTAAGTCTTGTTTTCCAGAGGGATCAAATACTTATTTCCCTCAGCAAAATGCAAATACATTTATATAGTTTATACAATGTGATATTCTGGATTTTATTTTTATATTCTATCTCTCAGTGTTAAAATTAATCTACCCTTAAAATTATAGACTGTTCATGTCTTTGTCAGTGGGCAAACTTACACAATCAGCAAGAGCTCAAATAATTATTTTTGTTCACTGTATACAGACGCAGTGGAGCCCACTAGTCATTGTGAACTAGAAAACAGCGCACAAAGATAGACATATCTGTTAGCCATTTGAGTGATATGTCCAAAATATATACTTAGTTCAAGTACGCTGGGAAAAGAACATGTACATATTTTTGTATTTCACTAAAAAGTGTTTTTCTATCAGCAGTTCTAAGCTATAGACAGATGTAGAAGAGTTTAACTTGATGGTGACATCATGGCTTTTCGTGTTATCTGACCTTAGATCTCAACAAAGGCCTAGAAAAGAATTGCAAAAGTTGAGATAACTTTATGTGCTGTTATATCATGTTGCCTTGTCTGTCAAACCTAGCTTTGCTACATCTTTATTATCCATGCTGTAGATTTAACGTGCCAATCAGGCGGATATCAAGATCACTATAGTTAGTAATAATTGGGTAAAAATCTTTTATACTTTCATATTCTGCCACCAAGTACTAGTTTAATGTGCTGGGAAAAACTACTTCCACTGTTAGTTCATGCCTCACAGCAAACATTGCAAAGATTATCACATTCTAATAAGACTGACAGGAGAGCTCTGAGGCAAGATAAAGAGATTAAAGATGAGAGAAGACAAAACTAGTAAATGTACAGAGAGGTATAAGCTACATAATTATGTGAATCAGCACTATTATATGTATTTTTATCAGTTTTTCTGTTTTTTACATTAGCGTTGTGAAAAGGTAAGCAAAAAGTGATTCAAAACATGATTATCCCACAAACAGTAGATTACTGAAAGTTTCTTTATACTTAATCCTTAAAAGAAGATTTGGGTAGATGTCAATCACAAACAGATTGACTGAGTACTTACATGATTGGGTGCAAAGGTCAATTCTTGTAATATGAAAAGTAGGATTTGAAAATAATTAAGCTCTGTGGAAGCTCTATGCTGCAATATAGGCATTTTCTCATATATTGTAGCTGATATATAATATACAACTGATTAAGTGACTTGACTTTGATTGTCCTTAGTACTAAGAGGATGCTGGTAACTTGGATGAGTGATACAGCATGTTAAGAAGTCATTCTTAGGCAGGAGACACTGTAAATCCTAAGGGACACGGCAAGATGTAGGGTGCCATGTTATTATTCTTTTATACAGTAAAATTAGTTATCTGCATATGAGTTGATGCTTTTGACATTGTATACAGATGTAGCAAAGGTAAAGGCGACAGTATGCCACTAACCATCAACCATCTGCTACAGCCTCCTTTATCTGGCCACTTCCTTCTGCCACCTGGGCCAGTAATTGTTGTTCTTACCTGTGCTTGCTACGCTGTTTATACTTATGTGTTCCTGGTTCTGACCTTCTGCTGTGTTTACAAACTATTCTCTGCCTTCCACCTCCCAGACCTATTTCCCTGGTATCTGATTACGTTTCTGTCTGCTGCCTGCCTTGGCCCTACTGCTCATGACCCAGCTACCTCTCAGTTTGCTCCTCGTGTACTCCATTGGTACATCAAATGTCACCGCGAGTGGCCATGTCAGGTGTAGCAACCTGGGAGTCCGCCACATGAAAGTACAACTGGCTTTGCGACGGGCTGTGATAAATACCGGGGGGGCTCCTAAGACTCCGATTTCTAGCAAGGTTCAAGATATCTCTCGCAGTGACCCAGTGGATACACTGGGAATTACTGGCCATGAATCCCGCAAAGGTGCCTCGACCAGAAATCCAAGACCTTGCGGTCAATGTAGCCTGTCAAGGAATCCAACAGCAACAGCTATTCAAGATGCTACAGAGCCTTGCTGCCCATCTTCTGGTGGCTGCTCCTGCATCCACACCTGTTGAAGTTCCACCTCCTACGGCCACCGCTTGTCTAGGTTTGCTTCTGCATCTGCCACCAGGCTATGATGGTAACCCTAAGACCTGTCCTAAATCAATGTACGATCCACTTTGAAGTAACAGTACATCAGTTCATCAAGGATCATGCCAAGGTGGCCTTTATTATAAATCTGCTGTGTGTCAAAGCCCTGGTCTGAGCCACACCCCTCTGGGAGTGAGGGGATCCATTGAAGGTAAACCTACAAGTTTCTGTCTTCTGTGATACAGGATCTGCAGCAAATTTTATTCACCCCTCTCTGGTTTCCCATTACCGCCTGCCAGGCTCTCATCTGGACGAGCCCCTGGTAATCAGTGGAGAAATCATAACTGGCTCTATCCAATATTGTACTGAGCCTTTTCTTCTACAAATTGGGGCATTTCATAAACAGAAGATTACTTTCTACATTTTCCAACGCTCCACCACCGCACTCCTCCTTGGGCTCCCTTGGCTGCAAATACATGCTCCTGTACTGGACTGAAAGACCGACAAAGTCATCTGTTGGGGACAGCAGTTCCACAGCAGGTGCCTTATACCACCTCATCCAGTGCAACCAATTTCTCAATTTCAGGCTCAGCTTCCTGGGTCACCATCTTCAAATCAAGAATTTAGGGATGTCTTCTGCGAGAAACAGGCCGAGAACCTTCTATCTCATTAATACTATGTCACAGCTGGCCCCTCGCCCCGCGGTTCGGATGCTGGGCGCAGCCGTGACTCCCTTGCTTCCCCGGCTGCGGGGACGAGTGGCGCCGCGGTCCGCATGTTGGGCAGCGGGCTCACTTGCCCCTCTGGGAGCACAGACTTACCCGGCAACGCTCCTGTCTCTGTGCACTCCTCGGCCGGCTGCTGTGTGCGCTACCGCCCTCTAGGGCGCGTGTGCGGCAGCTCCCTGAGATTTAAAGGGACAGTGTGCCGGTGATTGGTTTAGCCGGCCGCTGACCCAATATAACGGTACCGCCGCCGACTTGTCCTTGCCAGATCTATTTGTGCCCTGTGCCGTAGAGAAAGCGTTTCCTAGTGCGTTCCTGACTAATCCGTGTTTCCGACCTCCTGCTACGTCCTCTGATCACGAACCTCTGCCGCCTGTCCTGACCTTACTGCCTGGCCACGACTACATCTACGTCTTACGATTTGGTACCACGCTCGACCTTGGCTGCCACCGCAAGCAAGTCACGCCAGTGGAAGAGACCTGGTAGTTTCCCGCCACAGCAAGTCCATCCCGCTTTGCAGCGGGCTCTGGTGAAAACCGGGTGCTACTTAGACTCCGCTCCCTAGTACGGCTTACACCATCGCTTGCGCTGGTCCAGAGGATCCACTACCATCTGCCGTAACAGTTAGATCCGGCCATGGATCCCGCCAAGGTGCCTTTGCCCAGTGTCGCGGACCTGTCTTCTGTAGTCGCTCAGTAGTTGCAGCAGATTGCGCAACAGGCCGAACAGCTGACTCAGCTCACTACTATGATGCAGCAGTTCCTCGCCATCCAGCAGCAGCCGCAAACGCCACTCGTGGCGGCCTCTCCTCCGGCGGTCCTGGCGGCCTCCGTGGGTCCCAAGCTCAAGCTCTCGTTACCTTCCAAGTACGATGGGGACCCGAAACTCTGCAGGCGATTCATCACCCAGTGCTCCATGCACATTGAGCTGATGGCCGACCAATTTGGCTAGGGCTACACCTCTCTGGGACAGGAATGATCTGCAGGTCTTCCTCCATGAGTTCTGGAGCGTTTTTGAGGAACCGGCACGTGCGTCATCAGCCGAAACAGCACTCCTGAACCTCTGTCAGGGAGAATCGACGTCGGAGACTATGCCGTCCAGTTCTGGACCCTGGCCTCAGAATTAACCTGGAACGATGCCGCCCTCTGCGCCACTTTTAAGAAGGGCCTCTCCAGCCGGGTCAAGGACGTACTTGCTGCCAGAGATCTTCCGTCTTCTCTTAGTGATCTCATTCACTTGGCTACCCGTATAGACGTACGCTACATGGAGAGACAGAAGGAATTCCGTCAGGAGCGCAATCCGGTGCGACCCCGCCGTTGGCCCCATCTGGCCCCGGTGTTCCAGAGGTTTCCATTGCCGCCCCCTCAAGCTTCTGGGCGGAACCCATGCAAGTGGACCAGATTCGCTTGTCTGAACAAGAGCTGTCCCGCCGCCGAGCGGAGAACTTGTGCCTTTATTGTGCCGGCTCAGGTCATTTCTGAAGAACCTGTCCTCAACGCCCTCAGCGTTCGGGAAACTCCTGCACTTAGGACATGTTGGAGAGACGATCCTAGGTGCTACCTCTTCCTCTCCACGACTAACTATGCCGGTAGTGGTCACGACCAACACGGGACTCTCGTTCCAGGTGCCGGCTTTCTTGGACTCTGGGTCCGCCCGGAATTTCATCCACACGTCCTTGGTGTCCCGTTATCATCTGCCCACGGTTCGCCTGGAAAAGCCGCTGATGATATCTTCTGTCAGCGGTGAGCTCTTGAGAGACCCCATACAGTATCGCACCGAGCCCGTTTCTCTCCTGGTGGGGGCCTTACACAAGGAAAAGGTTGCCTTCTACGTACTGCCTCGTTCTTCCTCAGCGATCCTGTTGGGACTTCCATGGTTTCAACACCATGCCCCTACGCTCAACTGGAAGACAGGCGAAGTTACGAGTTGGGGTCCTGATTGCCGGAACTCCTGTATGGTGACACCTCGCCCGGTGCGTCTCTCTTCTCCGCAGTCATCCCGCAAGGCCCTGCCAGGCCTGCCCACGGAGTATCAGGACTTTGAAGATGTCTTTTCAGAGAAACAGGCTGAGTCGCGGCCTCCTCATCGGCCCTATGACTGCCCGATAGACCTCCTGCCCGGCACCAGTCCTCCTCAGGGTAGGGTCTATCCGTTGACGGCACCCGAAACTCAGGCCATGTCGACCTATATACAAGAAAATTTGCAGAAGGGCTTTATCCATAAATCCTCGTCTCCTGCCGGTGCCGGGTTCTTCTTCGTCGAGAAGAAGGACGGATCTCTTCGCCCCTGCATCGATTACGGAGGCCTTAATAAAATCACGGTGAAGAAACGGTACCGGTTGCCGCAAATCTCGTAACTATTCGACCGGCTCCGGGATGCCAAGATCTTTTCTAAATTGGATTTGCAGGGAGCGTATAATCTCATCAGGATCCGAGAAGGAGATGAGTGGAAGATGGCATTCAACACTTGGGATGGGCACTTCGAGTACTTGGTGATGCCATTTGGTCTTTACAACGCCCCAGCCGTCTTCCATGAGTTTGTCAATGATATCTTTAGGGACCTCCTCTACACCTGTGTCATTGTCTACTTGGATGACACCCTGATATTTTCACCGGATCCACAGACCCACCGCCTGCATGTCCGCCAAGTACTGAGACGCCTCCGTAGTAACCACTTGTACGTCAAACTGGAAAAATGCCTATTTCATCGGACCAGTTTACTGTTCCTGGGCTACATTGTCTCAGATAAAGGGCTGCGTATGGATCCAGCTAAGTTGTCTGCTGTTCTGCAGTGGCCTCGTCCTGTCGGCCTTTGGGCTATTCAACGCTTCCCGGGGTTTGCTAATTATGATAGACAATTTAGTCCCCATATTTCCACCCTGGTAGCACCGATGGTGGCGCTGACCAAGAAAAACGCCAGTCCCCGACTCTGGTCCCCAGTGGTCGAGCAAGCGTTTACGGAACTAAAGTCTGCTTTTGCCTCTGCTCCTGTTCTGTCTCGCCTAGATCCGGAGAAGCCATTCTCATTGGGAGTGGATGCCTCTTGCCGGTCCTCTTGCAAAAAGAACCTAGGGGCAAGTCCCTGACATGCAGATTTTTTTTCCAAGATGTTCTCGCCAGCTGAGAAGAATTACGCTATCGGGGACCGCAAATTATTGGCCATCAAGCTGGCACTGGAGGAGTGACGCCATCTTCTGGAGGGCGCTCGTCATAACATCGACATATATACTGACCACAAAAACCTCCAGTATCTTCAGACGGCACAGCGTCTCAATCCCCGGCAAGCGAGATGGTCTCTGTTCTTTTCTCGCTTTGACTTTCGAATTCACTTTCGCCTGGCAGACAAGAACATCAAGGCCGATGCACTCTCCAGCGCTTCAGATACTATCGGCGAGAGACCAGGTCTGCAGCATATAATACCCCCTGAACGTTTGATCCACGCTGCCCCGCTGGACCTCCATCAGTTGCCCCCGGGCAAGACATACGTTTGCCCGGCGCTCCGGAAGAGAATCCTCAAATGGGGCCATTGCTCTCGACTGGTAGGTCATCCCGGGGCTCGGAAGACATACCAGTTAATTTCCGGTTCTATTGGTGGCCTGCGCTTGCTAAGGATTCTAAAGATTTTGTGGAAGCCTGTGTTATCTGTGCCCGAAACAAGGCTCCTCAGCAGAGCCCATCTGATTTACATATGCCCCTGCCGACTCCTGATTCTCCGGGAAAATATCCATGGGTTTTCATCCTTTACCCCCGCCTCTGTGGGTAATACGAATTTGGGGGGCCCCACCGCTTTCTAAAAGGCCATTTTTTCCTTGCCGGTCTCCCAGGGGCCACAGCCGCCACTCTCTTCTTTAACATATTTTTTTGTTACACACCCCCCCTTTCACAAGTTTGATCGGGAGTCCTTTGTTTCCAGGTTTTTGGCGTGCTCTTGCCCCGCTTCAAGTGAAACTGGACTTTTTCCTCGGCCCATCATCCCCAGTCCAACGCCAGAGAGAGGATTAAACCGTCCTTGGCACAATTTTGCCACTTTGTTTCGGGTGCAAAACATTTGGGCAAATTTATTACCCTGGGTTTGGGTTTCTTATAATTTTTTGGACTCTGACCCAACGGCCTTCACCTTTCTTGGGTTATGGGTCCATCCCACCCACCACTTCCCCCTGTGCCTACATCTTCCGAAGTGCCTGCGAAGATTCCCTGGCCCGGGTATGTCGGCCATTTGGGGCAGACTCCCCTAGTCCCTGCAGCGTGCTGTTGTCTGCATGAAAACCGACGGACAAAAAGAAAGATCTCTGCCGATTTCGATCCGGAGACAAGTTGGCTGTCCGCTAAGTCATCTCGCTCAAGATTCAAGCTCAATTTTCCCCCACGTTTTTTGGTCCTTTTTGAGTCTTTTGACGAATTAACCTGTGGCCTATAAGCCCCGGCCCCCTTCTTCTATGCATCCCCCAATTCCTCCATTCCCCCCTTTGAAATTGGCCCTTAACCCCCTTCTCTTGGAAAAAGGTCACCTTTCCCCCTCCCCCCCCCCCGGGGCGGAGGCTCCCAATTCTTCACAGTCAAAAAAGATTTTGGCTATGAAAACTTCAGGGGGGAGGCGACCTTTTTTTTATCGATGGGGGGGTTTGGGGCCCGGAGGAGATCCTGGGAGCCGGAGGACAAATCTTGGGACCGTGATTTATTTTTAAAGATTTCTTCGTTCCCAGAAGAGGGGAAAGGCAAAAGGAGGGGAGGGTTTGGTTCGGGGCCCGGGCGCAGACGTGACTCCCTTCTTCCCCGGTGTGGGAACAGTGGCCCCGCGGTCCGCATGTCGGGCAGCGGCTCCTCACCTCCGGGGAGCACAACTTACCGGCCACGCTCCTTTCTCCGTGAAACCCCTGGGCCGGCTGTTTTGTGCCCCTTAAAGCCCTTTTGGGGCCCCGGGGCCGGCAGCTCCTGAGATTTAAAGGGAAGTTGGCGCCATGAGGTTTACCCGGGCCGCTACCCTATGTAACGGTCCGCCCCGATTGTCTTTGCCGGATCTATTTGTGCCCCTTGCCCAAGAAAGCGTTTCCATTTCATTCCTGACTAAACCCTGTTTCTGCCTCCTGCTCGTCTTTTTGACCACGAACCTTGCCGTTGTCCTGACCTTACTGCCTGCCCACGATTTTACCGTCCGTTCACATTGTTTCCAGCCCCCCTTTGGCCCACCGACAAAAATTTAGCCGTGGAAGGATTGGGATTTTTTCCCCCCCAGCGTCCTCCCGCTTTTGCGGGCTTGGGGAAAACCGGGGTGTACTTAGACTCCGCTCCCTGGGACGGGTTCAAATCGCTTTGGCTGGGGGGACTAACCATCTGCCTAAAACAAAAATTCCCTGCTGATCTCCTGCCAGGCATGATCCCTCCTCGGAGAAGAGTTTATCCTCTTTCAGTGCTGGATACACAGGCCATGTCAACCTATATAAAAGAAAATCTATGGAAGGGCTATTTTCCTCTCCTGCTGGTGCCTTTTTTGTATTTGTAGAGAAGAAGGATTGTTCCCTCCATCCTTTCACTTTATGTGGCCAAGGTCTTCACCAGGCTAGACCTATGGGGGGTCTATGATCTGATTGGTTTCCTGCAGAGATGAGTGGAACACCGCCTTTAACACTTGTGATAGGCATTTCAAATGCTTAGTCATGCCTTTCAGTCTCTGTAACACCCCTGCAGTCTTCCAAACTTTTGATAACGAGATCTTACATGACCTCCTCTATGTCTGTGTCATGGTTTATCTAGATTACATCCTGATCTTTTTCCCCGATGTACCGTCTCACTGTCATCATGTACATTTGGTTCTTGATCATTTACAAACTATTCATCTCTATGTGAAATTGGAGAAATTTTTGTTTGAACAGATCAGCTTGTCCTTCTTGGGGTTCATAGTAACTGACATAGGTCTTCTAATGAATCCAGCAAAACTGACATCGGTTCTTCAGTGTCTGCGTCCTGTGTATCTCCAGGCGATACAGCGCTTCTTAAGATTTGTCAATTATAACACTTAGTTTATTCCTCATTTCTTTACGTTGGTAGCACCTATTGTGACCTTAATTAAGATAGGTAATAACCCCAAGCCCTGGCCACCTGAAGCTGAAGATGCCTTCACCTGCCTTACAGCTGCCTTTGCTTAAGCTTCTGTCCTGACTCATCCTGACCCAGTGAAACCCTTCTTCTTTGAAGTGGATGCCTCGTCGGTGGGACTATGCTCTCTCAAAAATCTTCTAAAAATATTACTAAATGTAAAGGGTCAGCATGCCATTGATTGGTTAATCACTGGGCGCTGGCCCTATATTCTGTTTCTGGTCCTTGCACACTCTGCCAGTCCATTGGTGTTCTTTGGTTATGTTAGAGAGAGACTTTTTGCACTATCCTTGTTATTCTTGTGTATCAGACCTCTTGCCTGTTCTTCCTGACTACATTGCCTGCTGCCTGCCCTGAAAATTCTGCCTGTCCCCAGCTATGTTCCTGTCTGTCAGTTCTGTACCACGCTGCACCCCTGTAAGCTGCGTCAGGGGTAGTGACCAGCAAGTCTCCAAACACAGAAGTCCAATCAGCATTGTGGCGGGCTGTGGCAAGAACTGGAAGGTTCCTTAGACTTATACTCTCTGATGGGGCTTATACCACCTTCTGCGGTTTCATAACAGTACGGACTGGCTATGAATCCCGTTAGGGTGCCCCTGTCTGAACTCCAGAACATCTTGGCTGTAGTGGCCCACCTGAGTATCTGCATTGACCAATATGTGGACACCATGCACAACCTTGCAGACCACCTACAACTATGCATACCAGTACTGCCGCCTCCAGCAAGTTCAACTCCTGCTATTGCTTAGGCCTCAGCAGGCCTTACTCAATGACTATCTCTGCCTTTGCATTATGACGGGAACCCCAACACTTGCAGGGGACTTTTAAATCAGTGCTCCATCCACATGGAGAGGATGGCAAATCTGTTCCACTTAGAACAAGCCTAGTTGGCATTTATTTTAAGCCTGCTGTTGGGCGAAGCCGTGGCCTGGGACTGAAGGGATCCTGTGACTATCAACCTCCAAGTATTTCTAGAAACTTTTCAGAATGTAATTGAAGAGCCTGGTTGAGCGTCTTCTGCTGTGACTTTTCTGCTCCATCTATGTCAGGGCGACTCCCGGTTGGGCAATTCGTAGTGTGATTCAGCACACTCACATCTGAACTTGCGTGGAATAACGAGGTCCTTACAGCAACATTCTGGCAAGGGCTTGCACCAAGAATCAAGAATGAGCTGGCTGGTCGAAATCTTTGCTCCTCTTTGGATGAACTTATTCATTTGGCCTCAAAAATAGACATTTGTTTTTCAGGGAGACAACTGTAGATCCACCAAAGGCGTGAAACCTTTTGATCTTTTCGACTTCTTCAAATTGATCCAGTGTTTCATAGGCTGCCACTTCCTCCTTCAATGTTATTGCAAGGGGAGCCTTTGCAAGTGGAAAGAGCCCACCCCTCTGAGCAAGAAAGCTGCCTCCGATACCAGGAAAATCTCTTCTTTTACTGCGGCGGTTCTAAGCATTTCATTCAGGATTGTCTGTTGTAGACGGGAATCTCCCGCACCTAGGTTTCATGGGAGAGGCGTCCCTAAGTGTGAATATTACCTTTCCGCATCTGACTATGTCGGTCCTCCTCTTGTCCTTGTCTGGTACCTCATTACTAGTGTTGATCGAACTGTTCTAGAAAAGTTAAATTCTAGTAGAACTTCTCGAATTTTTAGAACTGAAACTGAACCGAACATTTTACTGTTCGTTTTCAGTTTACTTTTCAGTGGCTTTCTGGACTTTTGGCGGCCTTCCAATCACCTTTCTGCACTTTTGGTGGCCATCCAATCAGTGTAGAGCATAGAGAAGTATCAAAAACATCATTACTGAGGTGTAGGGCTCCCTTTGGCTGCTAAAATGACATGACCATGTTATATATATTTCACTGTATTGCCATGTGAACACCATTTCAGCTCACTCTCTGTACTGTACAGACTGCTCTTAGTTATTTAGATCGTTTTTTTCTCACCTTAGACAGCAACAGTTAGGGAGTTTGGTATTGCTGGCTGCATCTTTCCAACACCCAGACGTTATTATTTGGCGACATCTACAGGCTCATATAACGCCTAATTCTCATGTACAGTACATGGATATATATTATACAGAGTGCATGGATTTGCTAAATTAAAAGTTCAGTTTTTGCAGTTTTGAGGGTTCAGTAATTGTATAACACACCATCTACAAATCTCCTACTGTATGTGTCAAAGGGGCTTTTGGGCCCCCTCAGGATGCAGGGCCCCATAGCAGCTGCTACCACAGCCCACCTCCTATAACTACACCCCTGCTTGCAAGCAGTGTCGGACTGGGGGGTCTGGGGCCCACAGGGGAATTGATCTTGGGGGGCCCACCATACTGTACATGAGAATATTACCGGCCTCTCGGACATAAATGCGCCCATTTTACCACATAATACAGTGTGCAAAACAGAACTGTAATGTGTAGTACAATAGCAAGAGAGTCATATCTGTCAGTCTAACATATCATAGACACAGGGCTAAGTAGCTCCATCCATATCCCCCTCCACCCACATACAATATCCCCCTCCACCCACATACAATATCCCCCTCCACCCACATACAATATCCCCCTCCACCCACATACAATATCTCCCTCCACCCACATACACTATCCCCTCCACCCACATACAATATCCCCCTCCACCCACATACAATATCCCCCTCCACCCACATACAATATCCCCCTCCACCCACATACAATATCCCCTCCACCCACATCAATATCCCCTCGCCCGCAAAAATATCCCCCCCCCCACATACAATACCCCCCTCCCCCCACATACAATTTCCCCCCCACCCCTCAAATCCCCCTCCACCCACAACAATATCCCCCCCCACCCACATACAATACCCTCCTCCACCCCATACACTATCCCCCTCCACCCCAACAATACCCCCCTCCACCCACATAAATATCCCCCTCCACCACAACAAACCCCCCTTCACCCACATACAATATCCCCCTCCCCCCCCCCCCAATACACTACCCCCCTCCCCCCCCATACAATATCCCCCCCCACCCACATACATTTCCCCCCTCCACCCCCCATCAATACCCCTCCCCCCACAGACAATACCCCCCCACCCAATACAATACCCCCTCCCCCACATACAATACCCCCCCTCCCCCACATAAAATATCCCCCCCCGCCCAAATACATTCCCCTCCACCCGCATACAATATCCCCTCCAACCCAATACAATATCCCCCCCACCCACCAACAATACCCCCCTCCACCCCATACAATACCCCCCTCCACCCACTACAATACCCCCCCCCCAAAACCCCCCACTAAAATCCCCCCCTCCGCCCCACATAAAAATATCCCCTTCCCCCACTTACCTATCCCCCTCCCCCACATACATATCCTCCCCCCCCCATACAAATCCCCCTCCAAAACCCCCACATACACTACCCCCCTCCACCCACATCCAATATCCCCCCCCACCCACAAAAATTTCCCCCCCCACCCACTCCCTATCCCCCTCCACCCCATACAATATCCCCTCCCCCCACATACAATTCCCCCCCAACCCCACATACAATACCCCCTCCACCCCATACAATACCCCCTCCCCCCCCATAAAATACCCCCCCCAACCCAATTAAAAATATCCCCCCTCCACCCAATACAATATCCCCCCCAAACCCACATACAATTCCCCCCCCATTTTTCCCCTGGGTCACACCCTCACTACCTTCTAAAAAAATCACCAGCAAAAAAGTAAAAGTGAAAATTTACACAGGGCAATCAGGGACACATGTACGCGGGATTTATACCCGCCAAATTTAACCACAACACCCCCCGTAAGATACCAATAGAATCATACATGAAAAAATTTTTGAGATCTCGGTTAAATTTTTTTGATCAAAAGATTTTAAGCTCCCACGACTTTTAAACGTGACCCAAATGGGGCACCCTTCCACTTTACCTCTCAATCGACCCAATCGGGCCCTCCCCTGGGTAAAACCGACCTCCATTATTCAGAGAGAAAAAAAAAAAAACACCCAACCTGCAAAGCCCCCCTTTCTTAGACAGCCTGTGAAGTGGGCGGGGACAGAAACAAAAAATGGAACCCCCCCCTTATTTTCCATCTAGGTTAAAATCAATGAACCAAGTATAACGATGTTTCTGACACAAAAACATTTCTGAAAAAACGTTGCAAACCTGGGTCCCACGGCGGGTGCGGCACACATGAAATTTAACATGTACCACACAGACCGCCCCCAGGGGCACATTTCTGCAAAAAGGGCAATAATCGTGGAAATCCCTAAAGAAGCATTTAGTACTATCTACATGAAAAAACTTTGAGACTCTCGGTTCACAATTTTGATAAAAAGGGTTTTAAAGGCCCCCACGACTTTCAACGTGATCTCAAATTCGGGCAGTCCTATCCTATCTTTACAATCGAGCCAATCATATAGAGATCAGTCACCAGCTCAGGTATATCCTACAACACCGCCATATAGAGACCACATAGAGGCAGACACCAGTCAGGTCACATCCCCTTTACAGTGAATACAACATGTCCAATATAGAAGAACATAACCCCTTAATCCGGGACTCACCAGGACGTCCTATCTGGGGAGTCGTTCTTTCTTCAGAGTCGTTTTTATTCCTTTTTCCTCTGCACCCTTTTTCCACACCCCAATGAATTTTTCCCGGCCACCCGTCATCCCTGCAGAAAATACACAAAAAAAATCTTAGAATCCCAATTTTTCCAAAAATCTCTTTACCCATTCCCACCTCTGTACAAAATACCCAGGGGTGGGGAGCGGGTACAAGCCAAACTTAGAGGTCGTATCCAAGGGGGTTGGAAGGTGGGGGAAAAAATAAAACCCCTGGAGATAATGCCAAAAAATGGGCTGCTCCCCAACAATTTTAATTACCACAGGTAGACAAAACCCAGGTGGGGAGGAAATAGGCAAGGCCCCATCTGTAGGTAGGTGGGTTTTTCCCCCTTAGGTAAGCTGGGTAGAGGGACCCCTTTAGGTAGTAACGGGATTGGGGTTCATGAAAGTAGTAACAGGGAATTAGGCCTCTTTTAGGTAGTTTTGCAGGCAGTTAGGGGGCTCCTTTAGGGATGTGCGGAAATCAGGGCCCCCCCCCCCCCTTTTGCTACTGTGTAGGTACAGGGCCCCTTTTGTATTTAGGGAGCCAGGGCCCCCCTTTTTAGTCAGGCCCCCCCTGTAGGGATCAAAGCGTCCCCTTTTGGGAGCCAGGGCCCCTTGTGTCAGGGCCCCCCGTAGGTAGTTAGGGCCCCCCCCGTAGGTAGCCGGGCCCCCCTTTTAGTCAGGGCCCCTTTAGGTACCAGGGGCCCCCTTTGTAGTCGGGCCCCCCCTTTAGTCAGGGCCCCCCCCTTTTAGCCAGGGGCCCCCTTTAGGTAGCCAGGGCCCCCTTTGTAGCCCGGGGCCCCCCGGGGCCCCCTTTTTATCAGGGCCCCCCTTTAGGTAGCCCGGACCCCCCTTTTTGGGGCCCCTTTTTTAGTCAGGGGCCCCCCCTTTTAAAACCGGGCCCCCCCTTTTAGCCCGGGGGCCCCCCTTTGTACCAGGGAACCCCCTTGTGCCCGGGGGCCCCCTTTTATCAGGTCCCCCCTTTTAGCCAGGGCCCCCCTTTAGCAGGGCCCCCCCTTTTACCAGGCCCCCCCTTGTAACAGGGAAACCCCCTTGCAGTCAGGGCCCCCCCCTTGTAGCCAGGGCCCCCGTTGTAGTCAGGGCCCCCTGTAGTCGGGGCCCCCCTTTTTTTGCCAGGGACCCCCTTGTAGACAGGACCCCCCTTGTAGCCAGGACCCCCTTGTAGCCAGGGGCCCCCCTTATGCCGGGACCCCCTTAATAGGTCCCCCTTGTACCCGGGACCCCCTTGTAGCCAGGGGCCCCCCTTTAAGCCAGGGACCCCCCTTGTAGTCAGGGCCCCCTTTCAGCGGGGGCCCCCCATGCAGCCCGGACCCCTTTATAGCCGGGACCCCCCCTTTTAGCCCGGGGGCCCCCCTTTTAGCCAGGCCCCCCTTGTGTCGGGCCCCCCTTTATAGCCAGGACCCCCTTGACCAGGGGCCCCCCCCTTTTTGTCAGGTCCCCCCTTTTAGGCCCCCGGGGGAACCCTTGTAGCCAGGGACCCCCGTGTAGCCAGGGACCCCCCCTTGTAGCCAGGGACCCCCCCATTGAAGCCAGGGACCCCCCTTGCAGTCACGGACACCCTTGTAGCCAGGGACCCCCAAAATAGCCCGGGGCCCCCTTTATACCGGGGCCCCTTTAAACCAGGGGCCCCCCCTTTTAAGGGGGCCCCCCTTTTACCAGTGATCCCCCCCTTTCAGTCAGGGCCCCCCCCTTTTACCAGGGCCCCCCTTTTACCAGGGCCCCCTTGTGTCAGGGCCCCTTTATAGCCCGGGGCCCCCTTTAAAGCCGGGACCCCCCTTTTGCCGGGACCCCCCTTGACCCGGGGCCCCCTTTTTAAACCAGGTACCCCCTTGTAGTCAGTCCCCCCCGTAGCCAGGGGCCCCCTTGACCAGGACCCCCTTTTTAGCCAGGGACCCCCCTTGTAGTCAGGTCCCCCCTTGTAGTCAGGGCCCCCCCCTTGCAGCCAGGGACCCCCTTGTAGCCAGGGCCCCTTTTTACCAGGGACCCCCTTGTAGCCGGGCCCCCCTTTTAGCAGGGCCCCCCTTTAAAAGGGCCCCCCAGGGACCCCCCCTTTTTTAGCCCCCAGGGCCCCCAAAATTGTCCCGGGTTTCCCCCCTTTTACCCGGGCCCCCCCCAGGGTGTAGCCAGGGGACCCCCCTTGCAGTCAGGGGCCCCCCTTGTAGCCAGGGGCCCCCCCTTTATAGCCAGGGCCCCCTTTAAGCCGGGGCCCCCTTGTAGCCAGGGGGCCCCCCTTGTGTAGGGACCCCCTTTTAACCAGTGATTCCCCCCTTGTAGTCATCCCCCCTTGTAGCCAGGGGCCCCCTTATAGCCAGGGGCCCCTTTATAGCCAGGGCCCCCCCCGTACCAGGGGCCCCCCTTTTGCCAGGACCCCCTTTCAGCCGGGGCCCCCTTGTAGCCCGGGGCCCCCTTTTTTAAGCCGGGCCCCCTTTTTAGCCAGGGCCCTTTAGCCAGGGCCCCTTTTTTTTTTATAGCCCCCGGGCCCCCTTGTAGCCAGGATTCCCCCTTGTAGTCAGGTCCCCCTTCTAGCCAGGCCCTTTTTAGCCAGGGCCCCCCTTGTAGCCCGGGACCCCTTTTTAGCCCGGACCCCCCCCTTTTTACCGGGCCCCCTTTATAGCCAGGGCCCCCTTGTAGCCAGGGACCCCCTTTATACCAGGGGCCCCCTTTTAGCCAGGGGGCCCCTTTTAGCCCGTGATTCCCCCCTTTTAGTCGGTCCCCCATGAGCAGGCCCCCCTTCTAGCCAGGGGGACCCCCTTTTTAGCCCGGGCCCCCCCTGTCCGGGGCCCCCTTATGCCCGGGCCCCCCTTGTACCGGGGGCCCCCTTTTAGCCAGGGGCCCCCCCGTAGCCAGGGCCCCCTTTTAGCCAGGGGCCCCCCCCTTTAGCCCGGGCCCCCCTTTATAGCCGGGCCCCCCCTTTTAGCCCGGGCCCCCCCCCATTTAGCCAGGGGCCCCCCCTTTATAGCCAGGGGCCCCCCCTTTTAGCCAGGGGACCCCCTTGTACCAGGGACCCCCTTTATACCAGGGCCCCCCCCTTGTAGCCCGGCCCCCCTTGTACCCCCGGCGCCCCCTTTTAGCCAGGGACCCCCTTTATAGCCAGGGCCCCTTGTAGCCAGGGACCCCCTTTATACCCGGGCCCCCCCCTTTACCAGGACCCCCCCCTAGAAGTTAAAAAAAAAAAAAAAAAAAAACAACAAAGAGCCACTTACCTGCTCGGGGTCCTGCTCCGGCCCCCTCCTGCGCACGCATAGGGGGGCGCGTGGAGTGACTCACCCCCGGGCCCCACGTCAGCATAGGGGGCCGGGGCCCGGGAGGGGAAAGGGCCCAGCGTCTTCAGCCCGCCGGGGGAGAGCAGCGGTGCAGCGTAGTGGCGCTGCGCTCCGTACACCCCCGGGCACCCCGGTATGGGGGCATTTAAACCCCGGGTACCGGGGCCCGGTCTCTGAGCGCTCGGGACGCAGTCCCCCGGGGGTTTAGGGACCCCATGCGCGGGACGGGCCCCGGGGACGATGGCACGCCCCGGGGCCCCCCCCCCGGGGCCGGGGGGGCCCACCGGGGGATTCCCCGGTCCCCCGGCGGCCCAGTCCGAGCCTGCTTGCAAGCTGTCCTCATCTTTTCAGTTAGCCATAAGTTGTCCCACGTATCCAGTTTTCCGTTTGAGGTAATTATAGCTTTTTCCTCACCCGTATAGGGATAAAAATTAACCAGAAAATCTTTCCCCTAGATTTTTTTAAAGGGTTCCAAGTTTTAGTTTAAATAAAACTTTTGAACCAAAAATCACAAAATTTTTAGCTTCTAATCGAACTAAACTTTTTACTATTCAACCCCAAAACTAGGGTTTAACTATCTTAAAATACAGTGTGTGTATTTCTAACATACACCACTCATTACAGGCAGATTGTTTTGGGATATTTTTTCTCTGCTCAAAAAGTTTCTTTTTTCACTATAAGGGGAAACACCCTTTTATATACAGCTTGTGTATTTGCATATACACAACTCCCTTACAGAAGGCTATTGCATTGGGATATTGCTCTCTGGGCCAAACAGTAACTCTTTGGCGCAGAGAACAATATCCCAAAATAATAACCATAATGATAATAACCAAGCTGTATTTCAGAGGTTTTTTTTAGACAAATAAGTCAGTTGGCCGCTACCTATCTGCACCATCGTCCATCCTTTTGCAGGTCGGACCGGGGGGTTCCTCAGCACCCACGTACCACTGCCACGGCTGCTTTGAGGGGGTGGTGGGGTAGGATTAGTATCAGCTCCATCAGCAGCAACCTGAGTCTGGAGTCGTTGATGAGCAGCTTTCTTCACCCGCCTAGTGAGGAAGGCACTCACCAGCAGCAGCAACACCTGGAGCAGACCCTGAACCAGCAGGTAGTGGCCTACTTGGACAACACCCTGCCACCCCACATTGAAGATCCGCTGGACTACTGGGCAGCCAAACTTGATTTGCGGCCACAACTTTTCGAGTTTGCACTCTAGAAGGTGTCCTGCCCGGCCAGTGGTGTGGAATCAGAGCGGGTGTTCAGCGTGGCGGGGGCTATAGTTACCCCAAGGAGAACTCGCTTGTCCACTCCAAATATGGAGAGACTCAACTTTGTCAAATTGAATCAGGCGTGGATCAGCCAGGATTTCCACACACCAATGCCTGATGCATCAGATTAGGTCAGCCATGCCGCCTCACACAAACTTTCACAAATGAATCTTGATTCTTCTGGCTACCTGCATCAGCTACTATTCTGATGCTGCCACCTGCCTAATGCCACACATCTGCTGCCAGCTGCTCCTTCTACTTCCCACCATCTTTACTAGTGACTGGTATTGCCACCCACCTCCCCACTCTTCAGTAGGCCATTATGTACCCTTCTGATGCTGCTGCCACCTCACCACTCAGGTCTCCTCATGCTGCTGCTGCTGCTACTGTCACCTCCAGGCTATGTCACCTCTCTGTCTTGATGCTGCTGCTGCCGCCACCTCTTCATTATGTCATCTAGCTTCCGCCACCTCAAAATAATGTCATTGTGCCAGTCTCCGGCCTGATGCTGCTGCCGCCACCTCCACACTAAGTAATTGTGCCACTCTGTGGCCCATTCATGCTGCTTCCACCTCCACAATCTGTCATTGAGCCACTCTGTGGCCTACTCATGCTGCTGCCACCTCCACACTCTATCACTGTGCCAATCTGTGGCCTACTCATGCTGTTGCCACCTCCACAATCTGTCATTGTGCCACTCTGTGGCCTACTCATGCTGCTGCCAACTCCAATATCTGTCATTGTGCCAATCTGTGGACTACTCATGCTGCTGCCACCTCCATAATCTGTCATTGTGCCACTCTGAGGCCTAATCATACGGCTGAAACCTCCACAATCTGTCATCGTGCCACTCTGTGGCCAACTCATGCTGCCGCCACCTCCACACTCTGTCATTGTGCCACTCTGTGGACTTCTCATGCTGCTGCCACCTCCACAATCTGTCATTGTGCCACTCTGTGATCCTCTTATGCTGCTGCCATCTCCACAATCTGTCATTGTGCCCCTCTGTGGCCAAGTCATGCTGCCGCCACCTCCACGCTATGTCATTGTGCCACTCTGTGCCCTACTCATGTTGCCGCCACCTCCTCACTCTGTCATTGTGCCACTCTGTGGCCTTCTCATGCTGCTGCCAATTGATCCCTCTCTCACTCGACCACCCTGTGGTTTCCTAATGCTGTTTCCACCCTCCACCACTCTATGAAGTTGCCACTATGTTTGGTTTTCCCCTTCTTTTAATCTATGAAAAGGAATGAAAAGGACAAACAAAACCATATGTGCCTTCGTAGAAGTCTTAAGGCCAGTTTGACACAGCCCTTTGTTTGCATCAGGATTGTCTGATGATAAGGTAACCAAAAGCAGGAGTGGGTACAAAACACAGAAGAAATGCAAATATTCCATTTACTTGTCATCTCTATTTTGAATCAACTCCTGTTTCTTTTTGGCTTTAGCATTACTGATGGATTATTGACCTTTGAAAGCGGACACTGACTGATCAGAGGAAGGGCAAAATGATCAGTGACGTCAACGCAAAATTACTGCCGACATCATCTCCACTCTTTTGGGAGAGGGGCTCTACATTTATCAGCGTTGAACAGAACAGTTTCTGTCATAATCTGTGGAATCATCTGATGACGGTGTAAAAGGAGTGCGCTCTTTGATGCTATAGTGGGATCTTGGCCCTCTGCTCGTTTTTTTCTAGCTGCCGCTGACATTACCGTGTCAGGCTGTGTTCCCACTTCAGTTATTTGTTCAGTTTTGACCCCGTAACTGCCCAGATAAGTGATCTGTGAAGCGATTCTAAGAGCAATGTCTGTCATCTGCGTGGCATACTAAATCACAGCATTGTTTCAATACCAAACCACGCTCCCTATGCATATTTCTGCATGGCACAATGTTCTACAACACCATACAGGCTCTCTGCAGCCAGGAAATAGCTGTTTTATAATGCGATTCATAGTGAATAAATTCGGAACAAAATAAATTTTTGTGGAAAAACTCGACGAATCGGCCGAATCGAATTTTTGAGAATTTCGCTCATCTCTAGTTAACAGCAAAATACGTCTGGCTAAAGTTTTCCATCATCACGCTTTCTAGGGTATTTTGAAGTCATCTTATGCATTAACCATGTGTCACATGAGCTCCGACTGCCTCTTTCAATACTCATCCCGAACACCTTCCATGACTCGTTTCTCAAGCCTCTGGTTCTCAACTGCTTCTCCCAGAAAACCTTGTCTCAACCTCCTGAAGCTGGAGCTGGAGATATATGTGAAATGAATGAGATCCTAGCAGGGAAATCTATCATGGGAAAGCGGTACTTCCTAGTCGACTGGAAGGGATTTGGGAGCCAGCATTTATTCTCCTGAGTTTATTCGGAAACGTAGACTTTCTCGGAAAAGTGGGGTGGTACTGTCATGAGCCGTACAACAGCCGCTATTCTGGACCGTGGGTGCACTCATGCTCTTCCCCCTCTGTTCCCCCTGTACACACCTCCGTACACTCCTGCTCTGCAGCAGTCTTCTACTCTGTCCTGGCACATGTGTACCCACCTTCTAGTGTGCACACTAACTCTGTGAAATTTAAAGGGCCAGCGCTCCGGTGATTGGTTAATCACTGGGTGCTAAACCTATATCCTGTTTCTGCTCCCTGTGCACTCTGGTGTTCTTTGTTGTTGAAAGAGAGAGAGAAGTATTGCACTATCCTTGTTATTCCTGTGTACTAGACCTCTTGCCCATTTCTCCTGACTACATTGTCTGCTGCCTGCCCTAACCTTTCTGCCTATCCCCGACTACATTCCTGCTTGCTGATTCTGGACCATGCATCACTCTGGTCTCCACCACAAGCAAGTCACATCAGGCAAAGTGACCTAGGATTCTCCTGCCACATATGTACAACCAGCCATGCGGCAGGCTCTGGTGAAAGCCAGAAGACTCCTTAGTCTCCGTTCCCTGAAGTGGCTTGCGGTGGTCTTTCTGCGGTTTTGTGACACCTGTTATATTTTAGGCCTGCGGAGAAGAATATTAAGGCTGATGCCCTCTTCCACTTCTCTAATATTTTGGGGCTGCAGCATACTATATATCCAGAACGTCTGGCTCCCATAGCACCCATATCCTTTTGGCAGATACCCCTAGAAAGACCTTGTGCATCTCGCCTTGCTGTAGTGGATCCTGCACTGGGTCATTACTCCAATATTGCTGGGCATCCTGAAAGACATAAGATTTTCTTACTCTTTGCCGGACATTACTGGTGGTCAACCCTCTCCCAGGATATCAAGGATTTTTTGGCCGCCTGTCCTATTTGTTCCCGCAACAAGGCTCCACATTAAAAACTTGCCAACCTTCTACTACCCTGTCTATTCCGGAAAAGCCCTGGACTCACATTACCATGGACTTTATTACTGTCCTACTACCTTCTGCTGCTTGTACAGTACAGTCATTACTGACCGAATTTCTAAGATGTTTCATTTCGTGTCATTGCCTGGTCTGCCTTCAGTCCCTCAGCTTGCCCTCCATCCATTTCTTTAGTCACATTTTCCATCTTTATCATATAGTCACATTTTCTCTTTACATAGTCTCTGATCATGGAGTACAGTTTGTCTCAAGGTTTTATCAAGCCTTATACACTTCTCTACAGATCAAGCTGGATTTCTCATCAACCTACCACCCTGAATGTAATGGGCAAGTGGAGAGAATGAACCAGATTCCTGAGAATTATTGCTGTCACTTTGTCTCCTCTCGACAAGATTATTGTTACTCACCCATACTCCTGACACCCCTGCCGCTTCTGTTGCCACTGCAAGTGGCACCGTGTCCCACATGTTGGGGCACAAGTGCACCCACAGAAATGGTCTCCATCCTGTCTACTCACCTCTCCTCACTCCCTGTGCTATCTCTGCTGGCTGGCACATCCACGCATCCCCGCTCACTAGGGGGCTCTGTGAGATTTTAATGGCCAGCGGTAATTGGATAATTGCCAGGCACTGACCCTATTACCCAGCATTCCTCTGACCTCCTTGCCAGATTTTCAGTGCTTTTGCCTAAAAGAAAGGGTTTACCAGTGATCCTGTATCAGACCTTCCTGTCTCCACTCCATCACCTTGACCTTGACCTAGGGGTCATCTGCCGCTTCAAGTCCATCCTGCTTTGTGGCAGGCTCTGGTAAAAACCAATGGCCCCTTAGACTCTGCTCCCTGGTACGGCTTACACCATCACTTGCGGTGGCTCAGTGGATACACTTCCTGTAGTCCTTACAAATATAGCAATATGTTATATGGCCTCTAGGGTTCTCACTACTTGTATGTGTATACTACAATGACATTGCAACTTGTTGGTTGAGTGGTCAGTGACAAGATCGGACACATGTGTAATGGCAGCTAACATCTCATGTAATAAACTGTCTGAATACACCCTCTGAGTGTGATCTACCATAAGCAACAACTAACAGAACAAAGATGACTGGGCCGATCTACTTCCTTGAGCAGAGTTTTCTAACAACCATTTAAACTCTGACTCCACAGGTGCTTCCCCTTTCTTCATAGTTTATGGGCAACACCCTTGGTCACCTCTTGTTCTGCCTACTACCTCTGATATTCCAGCAGTGAATTCTCAAGTCCTAGCCATCTCACGAATCTGGCAAGACACCTGGCAATCTTCTCCTACCAAAGCACAGGTGGATAAAAGATATAGTCCTCCTCTAGTATGGCTGTCAGTTAAATATGTCCATCTCAAAATTCCCAGTCTCGAGTTGGGTCCTTGCTTTCTGGGTTCCTTCTCGGTTCTAAGTCAGATCAATCCGCATTGTTACAAGCTTCGTCTACCTTCATCTATGAGGATCCTGAATTCTTGCAACATCTTCCTCTAAGGCAATTGATTCTCAACTTCCCAAAAGATGGTAACATCTTCTTCCAAAGCAGAGTCCAGTTGTGTTTATAAAGTTCAAAAAATTCAGCAGAAAAACATCTCAGAGGTAAATGTTTCTTTCTTGTGGATCGGAAGACATTAGGGCCCGAAGAGAGATCCTGTGAACCAAAGGAGAACATTGTTGCCCCTGAATGTATCTGCAGGTTTTATTGGCTACAGACTCGTAAGGAGAGGAGGTCTAAGGAGGGGGGTGACCGCAGACACACTTGTTTCTGTTCTGTCTCCTGTTCTCTGCTCTGGACCAGTGCACGGGCACTCTCACCTTAGGGATCTTTTAAATTTAAAAGGGTTTAGCCATGAAGACATTTCATTTCCAACTTTCCTCTCTTTAGCTCTCAATGTCTTCAAAAGGCAGCATGTAAAATTTGTTTGAACTGCATATCACGTGACACAGCAGGCTTGACATCCCCATACCTTTCTCCACAGTCTCTTATCAAACAAAGATCTGTTTATGTAAAGTTACAATGTAGCTGAGTGGTTAGTACTTTGCCTTTCAGCAGAGGGGTTCTTGGTTCACATCTAAACGTGGATTTTTTTTTTCCAATGCACATACCTTATTGAGGTTTCTTGTTATATTGGGGAGATGAAAAAATGCCAATAGATAGGTTCATCTGCACTGTTTGCCTAATTACTAAGGAGTAGAGAAGATGGGAGTAGAATTATAGCACCTTGGGTTGAACACTTGCTCAGCAATGAATGTATGTGATTACTTGGCAGGGAACAGACAGACAGTAGCTGCCCGACAGGAGGGTAATGTAGGAGCATGTGCTGCTGGAATGGAGGAGCTCTCATCACTGGTCATATCCCCAAGACAAGCTGTACAATATGGATCACTAATGTAACAACTAAAACAAAAATGGTAAAGAATTTTTAATAATCTGCCCTGCCAGGGGAACAGTTTTTCCCAAGCCTGCATGTCATTGGGATGCTGTCCACTACTGTGAGTTGAAGGCAAGGATATTGTATATGGGCTTTTAGGGTTTCATGCCAGGGCTGCCTTTTAGTCCCAGTCCCAGTTCTTCCCTGGCTGAACCTACTTTCATGGTGAATATTCATTTGTATCCATCTATGTACTGTGATCAATGTATTATTTGTTTTGTTCCTACTGTATTGAGATATACAAGAGAACTTCAGTCATTTATAATGAAAACAAAATAAGGCTATAAATGAAAACAACCATCTTCATCCAATATGACTGAATATGATTGCCTGCATTTTGTTTGAAACAGTTTTAAATATAGCAACACTATGGTAACATTATAGAACTACGAATATAAAATATAACATTTTCAATATAATAAATGTTTGCAACTACAAAACCCAGAGACTTTCTACAATGGATTGACTCCAGGATTACATGTTTTAATAGGGTTTAAGATTACGCTAGTAGGTGAAGCCTGAATTATATTGTTAATACTAAGGTCAAAGCACAAGCCAGTACAAACCTGGAATAGATTCCAAATGACTCTGGGAAAGACAAGGTTATCAAAACTCGTGTTGTGTGATTGTAATCTTACATTTGCTCCCAAATATCACAGAGCTAAAGAAAATACTGTGGACCTAAGGGCAATTTAGCTTATTAGATAAAATAAAAGATGGTGCCATAATGGCATGCATGTATTTATGTTTGGCTTACTTAGCTATATGAGACTTAATCCTTGCTTCTTTCAATCTTTTGTAATAGCATATTGTGACTGGTGGGTTTGATACAAAACCATATCAATTAAGATGACACTTTTTGTACATTTGAATAAAATACACGTAGCAGAAAAAGAATGGAAAGGAAAAAAGTGGGGATAAATTCATAAACAATTTCACTATTGGGGCAGAAAAAGAGTGTCAAATATTTATGTTACTGGAAAATCTGCCACTTTTTCCCCGTTTTGCATTGCTCTCGCTACTTTTCGAAAAGTGGATAGAACTAACATAACAGAAATTGGTCCTTTAGAGGCCATACAAATTCAGTATTATCCATGCCATAATTTGGTGTTCAGAAGTAGCAAAGATAAACTTGATAGATAGAATACTATGATGATCATAGCACAGAACGTTATCTAAGATTTTTAAATACTTTTTTAATGGCTTTTGTTGTGATATAAGATCAAATAACAAAGAAAGCTGTGATATCACTGACAAGTAAAATTTTGCCAGTTTACACCTGTTGTTTATGTCAACAGAGAATACATGTGAAGTCAAAGATGTGGCGCAATAAATAAAACTCTGATCTTAGTGAATCCTCTCCCCCCAAAAATGTGTTTAGCACTATGTCATCAAGAACATGGAACGTCTGTGTATATGTAGAATATGCCTAAAAGTTTAGAAACAATGGAGCTCATTTACTATTGCATTTACTATTGCAATTGTGAAAGAATTCTCGCAAAATGTATGCCAAAAACAGGCATATAAGCTTTGTACCACATTTGTTATGCGTTTTGACTGCAAGAAAGTCCACAAAAAAGGACTACTAAAAGTATGAAAAGCAACAATGGGTATAACCTTCCAAAGGGTCAGACTTGTTTACCGCCAATAGTCCACAAAAACAGAGCAGCACTGCAACCTCATTCACAAGACTAGTTTTATCAACTTATATCTAAATAAAAGTAACATTTCAGCCCCTCCATGAGTCAATATAGCTACAGTATTTAATACAGTTGGAGTGCTGCTTTATTTTTCTGTCTGTGCATTTTGCTCCTCATTCAGCAATGGGGTGTGATTCCACTGTACAAATACATGGCTTTGCTCGTTGAGACTAGGGCCTAAGATGCAGCACCATGCACTCAAATTTCATCAAAATATTGGTATAAAATAAGCCAACAAAAAGGTGTTATAGAGTTAGAAAACCAATTTAGAAGACAGTATGTACCACTGTGTTAGTCAATGTAGTATATGTGCGGCACTCAATTGGAGAGACCAATTTCACGAGTCAAAGAATGTAAAAATCCAATGCATAGTCACTACAGATCAACAGCACACCAATCTTTCTGCAAATATAGTTTCTCTTTATTCAAACATATGAGAGAGCTGCATTCAGGAACAATGCTTAAGGTAACATTTAAATTCTAGCGTGATGTTTCGGTCATAATGACCTTAGTCATACATGTCAATGTAAAATAAATAATAAGCACAATGTAATCAAACTAATATAGAAAAAGCCTTTCCTATATATAGTGTATAATACATAAATACATATATACAATTTTGAACACCATAAGAACATATAGGATTAGTTAATATGCCAACCTATTTCTACTTAGCAGGTTTCAACATTCTAGTCACAGACATTGCTGCCAGAGGCATACAACTCAAGCACACAGCACTGCAATCTCTGAAACCAAACATGATCAGTAAAATAGAAGAGCATAATTGTTTTAAAGTCAATAAATTATGGCCCTACGGCATATTACTTGCTAGCAGTGTAAGACTGGGCTAAAGGCCCACCATGATAACTCACAGCTTTTCAGAACATGGGTACATCTACTTTAAATCCCATTGTAAGCTTTATTGTTATCATTTCACATATGATGAACATGATCTAGTTATTAGATTGTTATTATTAGTTAGAATAAACTCTATAGTCAAATGATTGGCCTCAGTCAACTTCAAAGAGGGTTTTGTTCTTCCGGACCTTTGTGGCTCATTATTGTATCACAATCACTGTCCATTAGAGAAATATCTGGTCAGCCCGAATGTACAATAAATAAGCATTTAATGCACACAAACTAACAAAAATAAAATGCCTCCCTTCCACGCCCAAATAAAACCCCAATAAGTATGCAATATTTATTAATCTGTACTGGCCATGTAAACTCAAACAGGTTGTACCGCCATAGACATTTATCATTTGTGCACAGGATAGATGATAAGTGTATGATATCTGTTGGTCTCCTATAAATTGCTAAAACAGGGATCTCCCATCTTTACCCACTGCACTCCCACAGTGAGACAGTCTTTGAGCGAGGCATTAGCCGAACATGTGCACTGCTGCTCCATTCAAACCTTATAAGGCTCGATCTACACTGCAGTGGAAAAAAAATGACCTGACCAAATCCTAAAAACATTCATAAAACTGAGTTTTTGTCCACTCCCTTTCAAAAGCTGCTGAAAAAAAAAACCCTTTTTGGCGTGTTCTGCGTTTTGTTGCATGTTTTTTGCAGAGATGCACAGCAATAGATTTGCTATGTATTTCTGCAACAAAACGCGTAAAAAACACCAAAAAACATGCAGCGCTTTACATAGACTCAAGTAGTAAATTTTCTTCCCTGTCGTTTTTTGCAACATATTTCAAGAAACGACCAGCAAATAAAACAAGCTGAAAAAAGATGTTCTGTGGAGACAACAGGATGTTTTTTACTATGCAAGTCTATGGGACCTCTTCTCTATGGGACCTTTTTCAGCGATTTTAGCAAATGAAAAACGCTGGAAAAATGGACGTTTTTGTGTGCTTTGTAGACATAGCCTAAGACAGAGAAAAATAGTGGAGTACAGCATTCGGCTATCTACGTCAGTCTCATATACATGCAATGTAACAGCAAGGTGGTGGTTTGTCCACTGCTCTGTTTAAAGACTTCCTCATTAACAGGGATCGTGGGAGCCTGTTTTAGCAATCAGCTGGGGTCCCAATGGTGGTATCCTCATGGATTAAACATTTATTAACTATCCTGTGAATAGTTGATACATTTCTGGAGTGGCAGAACATTTTTTTTTAACCCTTTAGCCTTTTTCTATAGAAAAATCTCTAAAAAGTATAAAGTTTGTTAGATCATCAATGTGGAGAGGGTGCATATAACATCCATAATAAGATATTTAACCAGGGGGCATGGCCTGGACTGGCATGGTTTAGGACGCACGGACCGAGAGCTCCGCATTGAACACTGCTACAGCGGCACAAATAAACCCGTTTCTGCCTGTAAAGCCATCTTCTTATTGCAGGTTCATGCGACTCTCGTGATTGAATAGTCGCCATGCTATTGTCGATTAGGCAGAGACTTGCCCCTTACACATCTCCAAATTTTGTGGAGATATCCTTTTTCACAATTTTATTGTTGGCATTGTTGGCCACAGTTTCTAAGTTCTTACTAATTAATTATTGCCATGTGAAACGACACATTAATGTATGCTTTGTCCTGAATATTGATAACAGAGGTAGTTATGTGATATCCACTAATAATAATATCAGTTCGTTAACATGCTGATTAAGTTTGTATCGCTAAATGTTAATGGTTTGAACTCTCCATGTAAAAGGTTATCCCTGTGGAAAGAGGTCCTTAAGTCCAGGGTTGACGTGGTCTGTTTACAGGAAACGCATCTCTGCCAAAAAGACTTGGGAAGAATTAGTCATAAAAAATTTCCCTATTCATTCCACTCAACAATGGACCTGAAAAAAGCAGGAGTGTCTGTTTTTATCAACGATACGATTGCTTTTTCTCTTAGTCAATCGATTATAGATCCCAAAGGCAGGTATGTTATCCTGCAATGTACCCTAAACTCTGTTTGGTACACAAATGTAGCAATATATGCCCCAAATTCGCACCAATTATCCTTCTTATCGAAAACTATATCGAAGGTGAGGAAAATCCTTAGAGGCAAACTTATACTATGTGGAGATTTCAACATGGTGATTGATAAAGTTAAAGATAAATCTAGTGGGGGATCAAGAAATACACCTGAACTTAAAAATTTCTTATTAGAGGAGAATTTGCACGACCCATGGAGGTATGCGCATCCAGGGGAATTAGACTTCACGCATTATTCGGCTGCTAAAAACACACATGCGAGAATTGACTTCTTTCTCCTTAATAGGCAGGCACTCCAAATAGTCTCAGATTCTTCAATTGGTTTTAAAACATGGTCTGACCACGCCCCAGTCTATCTTACGGTTAAAGACCGGTGTCCCCCTTCATCTTACTTCCCATGGCGCCTTAACAATTCTCTCTTAAAATCCCCGAGAATTCTTGCAGAAATTACAACCGCACTTACTGAGTATTTCAATTTAAATGCTTCCTCTGCGCCATCTGTAGATTCCCTGTGGTGTGCGCATAAAGCTTATATCCGAGGTATCTTCCTATCTATAGCAGCTAGAGAGAAAAAACTTAGAGACAAAACACTTAACGATCTCCTAGACAAAATAAAGTCACTAGACACACAATTCAAAGTATCCCCCATGCAGGCAATTAAAGAAGAATTAATTACTCTCAAGAACAAACTGAGTGTTCTACATTTGCAACAATACGACTTCCATCACTAAAAAAGGGGGGAACTTTTATCTTAAAGGGGGATAACCGGTAAATTGTAGCGGGGAGAGAAAAAATTTGTCCAACAAAACAAAATACCCAAAATATTTCGATTCCCCAAAAACAAATATAAACCCAGACAGATCTAAACCCCTTTCGCTCACACTATGTACCCTCTAAACCTTAAATCAAACCGAAACACCAGGGGTAAAAATACGGATATGACTCCTTCCAAAAGGAGTATCCCGCCCCCCGCCTCGAGCAACTGTCCCTTTTTGAACCGGGCCCCTTTCCCCCCAAAAATTGGGAATGCAATTAACCCTTTAAAAAGTAATAAGTCTCCCGGACCGGATGGGCTCACCAACAAACTTCAAATTTTTTAACTCCCTCCTTACACCCCCCTTGACCAATCTCTTCCCAAGACATGGACAAACAGGAAACCCTCGGAAGAATTTTTTGTGCGACTATTTCACCCTCCCATACCCAAACCACAATCTACCCCAATTAAGACCGTTTTTCATTTACTTAACTCAGAGTGAAGGTTTTTTCTCGAAATCTTGGGGAGTAACTAAACGACTGTCAAGGCAGGCGTGCTCAGGGCCAAGGATCTGCGGCCAGCAGCTGATGCACGATTCCACCCTGAAAACTTGCTGCTGAAACTCTGTGGTGACAGGGGCCCCGCCCCTCCTGACAGGGGGGGTGCACCAGCCAATGGGAGGGGCCCGAGGCCGCCCAATCAGCTCAGGGGGCGGGATCCGGGAATCCCATTTAAACTCCCTGGAGGGTGTGGCTGCGCCTGTGATATTCCTGGCTACCCCCCTTTTTGTGCTTTGTGTTGTTGTTTTGCTTTCTTTACCTGACCCCGATTGTTCTCCTGACCCGCCGTCCCGATTTTTTTCTTTTTCTTCCCTTTTTCTTTTTGACCCCGTCTTGTTTACTTTCATTCCTCTGGGTTTTGATTTTTGGCTTCGGCGTTCCCATTTGAACGCCCGGGCTGTCTGACCATTCTTGCTTCTCACGCCCCCCGCACTTTTAGTAGGCCCGGGGCGTCGCCCATTGCCGTCTGCCGCCTGGGGAGCCCCTCAAGCAGGCGGGACAGTGGGGCTGGTTCCAGTTAGGGCTCACTGCACCTCCCTGACGTGACATTATCACAGGTTTGAAACCGTTACTTGCTCTACCCCACTATGGACCCCATGACAGCTATGGTAGAGCAGATGCAGGGGCTAACCCAGCTATCCAGGATCGGCGCTGAGGAAAGAACAACAGGAGGCTACCCCAAGTCAAGGGTCCCTGCATTACCTTCCCCTCCTGTGGAGCCCCCTATCCATTTTGCCTGACGGGTTTTCACAGGTAACAGGAAGGCCTTTGTTGGCATTTAGGAGAGGGTTGTCGTCTGTATTTTAGGCTCCGCCCACTTACCTCAGGGAATGAGGAACAAAGGGTGGGGATTGTTTATGTCCTTACTGCAGGGTCCCCCCAGGAGGGGGCCCATTTTCGTTACCGCATGACTCACCTGAACTGTCTTCTGTGACAGGTTCTTTGCCGCTTTAGGGGTTACTTTTTAATGACCCCAGATAGGGAAGCTGTGGCCGAGGCTCAGCTGACCACCTTGAGGCACGGTGAAAAAGACTGTGGAAGAGTTTTTGCTCCGAATTTCGTCGCTGGTGCGTTCCGTCGGGGTGGAACAAACGCAGCTCTTAGATGCCAGTTTTAGATTAGGGTTTTAGCTGACCATTTGAAGGATTTATTGGTGGCTTACCCTACCCCTGGTACCTTAGATGAGGCCATGGCACTGGCCGTTCGTCTGGACAAACGTTTTAGGGAGAGATGGCGGGGAAAAGGGCCCTCCCCCCCTGGTCCACAAACCATGGTCACCCCTAAACCCGTTGTTTCCGATTTAAACTCAGAGGAGCCCATGCAAGTGGGGGGCTTTTTCTGTCACTGGGGCCCTGACGACCGTTAGGATACTCGTCGCATCCAGGGGTTGTGCTTCTACTGTGGAGAAGATGGACACAGAATTCGGGAATGCTCCAAACGGAAGACCCAATCCGGAAAGACTCCAACGCCTAGGTGGTCAGGAGGATCACCTAGGCGAGCGGGAAATTTCCCTTTTGTATCTAATAAGTTGCTGCTACCAGTTAAGATTTCATACATGTCCCCTGTCTAGTTCTGGGAGTGCGTTTTGTGGATTCTGGATCAGCTTTCTAATTTTGTTGATGCGTCTTTCGCCAAACGTCTGGGCCTACCTTGTAGACCGCTATCTGATCACTGCAGGTAGTGGCTATTGACTCCACCCCACTAGCTCGGGGCGCAATCCAATATTGTACCCCTGAGCTGGAGATTGGTGGGTTTGGATCCATACATATTGAAAAGTGAAAATTTGATTCGTCATGGAGGAGCTGCCCGCTGAGGTGGTGTTGGGCTCCCCTGGCTTCAGAAACAAAATCCAGTGTTTGACTGGGAAATTTAGGGAAATTGTCAGGTGGGACAACGGTTGTGTTGACAGATGTCTCCTTACCATGCTGGGCAATACCGAATGTGCAGGCTGATTTCTCTATCTGGAAGCAGCTGTGCCAGCGTTGAGGCCGATGCGGCTCTTGTGAAGTTTGCGCTCGGGCTAAGGTTCCCAGAAATCGTCCTCCTGGTTTAACTATGCCCTCCACCTGTTTCCTGAACGTTCATTTGTGGTTCAGGATGGTTAACCCGGTTGCTTATCAACTGAAATTACCCTCTTCTCTCTGTATACATAACGTGTCTCGGCGTGCACTTCGTAAGAGGGATATTCAGCCTGTGACTCCGCCCTCTAGACCTCCTTCTCCGGTTCGCATGAAGGGGAAGTTAGAAAATGAAGTCGCCCTAAATTTAGATTTGCGTAAGGCCCAAAGGTCACTGCGTAACCTGGTCCATTGGAAGGGGTATGGTCCTGAGGAGAGATCATGGGTTCCCGGGGAAACCTATCCATGCTGATTGGGTAGTGGGGAATTCCATGAGTCTCACCCAGACAAACCCAGACCAGGGAAGGGTCCAGTGGCCCCTCCTAAAAGGGGGGTACTGTCAGGGCTAGGTTGTGCTCAGGCTCTAAGGATCTACAGGCTGCAGCAGCTGATGCACGATTCCACCCTGATACACTTGCTGCTGACAACTCTGTGAGTGACAGGGGCCCAGCCACTCCTGACAGGGGCGAGTGCACCAGCCAATGGGAGGACCCGGAGGCCGCTCTAATCAGCTGCAGGGGCGGTATCCGGGAATCCCATTTAAACTCCCTGGAGGCTGTGATATTCCTGGCTACCTCCTTTCTTGTGCTTTGTGTTAGACGGGTCTTGGACACCCTTCAGATTGTATCAAAAAGAAAGCTGCCTTTTGTTCTCCTATCATTAGATGGAGAGAAAGCGTTTGACCGCATAAACTGGGCCTATATGAAAAGGTATTACAAAAGTTTGGGTTTGAGGGCCAAATCCAATCTGCCACATGTCTTTATACTCTTCTCCCTCTGCAAGGGTCTACTCGTCGGGATTTCTCTCGGAAAAGTTCCACATCACCAACGGACTAGACAGTGATGCCCTTACCCCTTTAAATCTATGATCTTTGTGCGGAACCATTAGCGGAACATATTAGAAAAGACAATAATATTGCTGGCATTATGATTAGTGTTGAGCGATTATTATCGACAAAGTTGAAATCGGCACAGTTTTTATGGTGATCGGATTTTTTAGATCATGCGATAATTCGGGTTAAAATCTGTGCATCACTTTTAAAAGATCGCGCCTTTTTCGGTGCTTCCTGTAATTTGGCGGCCACAAATCAGATTACAGAATAGAGCGGGGTGAATGTTTTGGGCGACGTCATGACTGGGATGTGTATGGTTGGATTGGCTGGAAAAATCACATGACCTCGTTTTACATAGAACAGCGTTTTCCTGTTCAGCCCAGTGTCTCTCAGCGTCTCAGAGCAAAGACGTGCGCTCTGCTTGTGTCCAAACAGTCAGCGAAATTATTAATATTTCTTCACAGAGAAACCTCTACTATTAGCTGTTATCCTTACAATTAGTTAGATTAGAGATTGGAAGTTTTTATATAGTTAGGTAGAGAATTTTAAAGGAGCATCTACTGCGTAAAGTCACGGGGGGGAGCGGAGGAGGGGCCCAGCGGGCGAACACAGAAAAGCTCCTATAAAGAATACCGGATAAAGTTCACCAAGACTTATGTAACTTTGGGCAATGGGCTTTATTATTAACAGTTTTCTATTGAAATATTTCCTGGATATTGGCAGCCTGAACTTATAGGATACACACTTTTCTAGTAACTGCAGGTTTTTCTTTTTTAGGTGCAAAACTCCACTTTTATTATCAGTATACATTTCAGATAGGTGTTCATTTTCAATTTTGCCCATTCCACCTTTGTTGATATATCCACCAAACCATGTGCACTGATGCTCCATTCAAACCTAAAAAGGCTAAAATCTAAAACTGCAGTGGAAAAAAAATGACCTGACCAATCCTAAAAAACATCATAAAACTGAGTTTTTGTCCACTCCCTTTCAAAGCTGCTGAAAAAAACCCCTTTTTGGCGTGTTCTGCGTTTTGTTGCGTGTTTTTTGTAGAGTTGCACAGCAATAGATTTGCTATGTATTTCTGCAAAAAAAACGCGTAAAAAACACCAAAAACATGCAGCGCTTTACATAGCCCAAAGTAGTAAATTTTCTTCCCTGCCCGTTTTTAGCAACATATTTCAAGAAACGACCAGCAAATAAAACAAGCTGAAAAAAGATGTTCTGTGGAGACAACAGGATGTTTTTTACTATGCAAGTCTATGGGACCTCTTCTCAGTCATTTTTTCAGCGTTTTTAGAAAATGAAAAATGCTGGAAAAATTTACGTTTTTGTGTGCTGTGTAGAAAAGCCTAAAGACAGAGAAAATATTTGGGGTACAGCATTCGGCTACTACGTCAGTCCTCATAGACATGCAATGTAACAGCAATTGGGGGTTTGTCCACTGCTCTGTTTTTAAAAACTTCCTCATTTAAAAGGGATCGTGGGAGCCTGTTTTAAAACAATCAGCTGGGTCCCCAAAGGTGGTACCTCATGGATAAACATTTATTAACTATCCTGTGAATAGTTTGATACAAATTTCTGGAGTGGCAGAACATTTTTTTTAACCCTTTAGCCTTTTTCTATAGAAAAAATCTCTAAAAGTATAAAGGTTGTTAGATCAAACAATTGGAAGGGTGCATATAACACCCATTAATAAGAAAATTTAAACCAGGGGCGTGGGCCCGGACTGGCATGGGGTAGGACGCAAAGGACTGAGAGCTCCGCATTGAACACTGCTACGCGGCACAAATAAAATCCGTTTCTGCCTGTAAAGCCATCTTCTTATTGCGGTTTTATGCGACTCTCGTGATTGAATAGTCGCCATGCTATTGTCGAATTTGGCAAGACTTGTCCCTTACCACATCTCCAAGGTTGTGGAGATATCCTTTTTCACAATTTATTGTTTGGCATTGTTGGCCACAGTTTCTAAGTTCTTACTAATTAATTATTGCCATGTGAAACGACACTTAATGTATGCTTTGTCCTGAAAAATTGATAACAGAGGTAGTTATGTGATATCCACTAATAAAATATCAGTTCGTTACCATGCTGATTAAGTTTGTATCGCTAAATGTTAATGTTTGAACTCTCCCCTGTAAAAGGTTTATCCCTGTGGAAAGAGGTCCTTAAGTCCAAGGGTTTAAAGTGGTCTGTTTACAGGAAACGCATCTTGCCAAAAAGACTTGGGAAGACTTAGTCATAAAAAATTTCCCTATTCATTCCACTCAACAATGGACCTGAAAAAAAGCAGGAGTGTCTGTTTTTATCAATGATACGATTGCTTTTTCTCTTTTGTCAATCGATTATAGATCCCAAAAGGCAGGTATTTATCCTGCAATGTTCCCTAAAATCTGTTTGGTAAAACAATTGTAGCAATATAAAGCCCCAAATTCGCACCAATTATCCTTCTTATCGAAAACTATATCGAAGGTGAGGAAAATCCTTAGAGGCAAACCTTATACTAATGTGGAGATTTCAAATGGTGATTTATAAAGTTAAAGATAAATCTAGTGGGGGATCAAGAAAACACCTGAACTTAAAAATTTCTTATTAGAGGAGAATTTTCACACCCATGGAGGTATGCGCATCCAGGGAATTAGACTTCACGCATTTTATCGGCTGCTAAAAACAAAACACGCGAGAATTTTACTTCTTTCCCCCTTAATAGGCAGGCACTCCAAATAGTCTCAGATTCTTCAATTGGTTTTTTAAAAAATGGTCTGACCACGCCCCAGTCTATCTTACGGTTAAGACCGTGTCCCCTTCATCTTACTTCCCATGGCGCCTTAACAATTCTCTCTTAAAATCCCCGAGAAATTCTTGCAGAAATTACAACCGCACTTACTGAGTATTTCAATTTAAAATGCTCCCTCTGCGCCATCTTAGATTCCCTGTGGTGTGCGCATAAAGCTTATATCCGAGGTATCTTCCTCTATAGCAGCTAAGAGAAAAAACTTAGAGACAAAACACTTAGACTCTAGACAAAAAAAAATT
>JAODAL010030814.1:0-49372 GCA_025379985.1 Phyllomedusa bahiana
AATTAGTGAGCGCAGAAATAGCAGTGCACCGCAGACCATGCGCCAATCTTCCTCACATAGACTGACACAGCCTCGGCGCCTCCTTCCATCCCGTGGAGAATCAACCATTTTCTACTAAAGTCCCCTACAATCTCTAAAGAGATTCAACTAGCACTGGCAGATTATTTCACACTAAATTCTCCCTCTTCTCCATCTCCTGAAGCCCTTTGGTGTGCCCATAAGGCCGTTATCAGGGGAGTATGCATACAATTAGCCTCTAGAGAGAAACGCAATCGGGAACATGCTATTAATGACTTACTTCAAGAAATTAATACCCTTGATAAACAGTTCAAATTAAGTCCCTCACCTCTTACTAAAGAAAAATTAACTACCAATAGGAACAAATTGCGCGCTCTCTATGTACACCAATATGAAGCCCATCTATCTAGACTCAAATGGAGCTTCTATATTCAAGGGGACCACCCCTCAAAACTATTAGCCAACAGAGTTAAGATTATACAAGCTAGAAGTAAAATCCCCTATATCACCAAATCTGACAAAACTAAACTTTATGATCCTCAACTCATTGCAAACGCCTTGGCACAATACTATCAAACCTTATATAACCTCAAAACCGACCCTGGAACTCCCCAGGTAAGTAAAGCAAATATTACTTCCTTCCTGAACCAGGTTAACTTACCTGCCCTATCGGAAAAGCACTTAGCAGTCCTAAACGAGCCAATTTCGATGGGAGAGATTGAGACCACTATCAGAGCCTCTAAACTCAATAAAGCCCCAGGCCCTGATGGCTTAACAAATGAGTACTACAAATTATTTTGCTCCACTTTAACCCCGCACCTCTCCTCTATCTTCCAAACCATCATAGATAAAGGGGAAGCCCCCAGAGAAATGCTTAGCGCGATTGTAACTACTATTCCCAAGCCCGGCAAAGCACCGGACCTTGTTACTAATTACAGACCTATTTCATGACTTAATTGTGATATAAAACTATTCGCAAAAGTTTTAGCGAATAGATTAAATAATATATTACCAGAGATCATCAATAAGAATAAAGTGGGCTTTATCACAGGCCGGCAGGCTCGGGATGGAGTCAGAAGAGTACTAGATCTCATCCACAAAATAAATATTGACAAAATCCCTTCTGTGTTACTATCATTAGATGCGGAAAAAGCTTTTGATCGGCTCAACTGGGATTATTTAACAGAGGTATTACTAAAATTCGGATTTAAGGGTCCTATTATCAAGGCTATTTCCTCGCTGTATTCCTCTCCCTCGGCTAAGGTTTTGGCCTCGGGTTTTCTCTCTGACTCCTTCCCGATCACTAACAGTACAAGGCAGGGCTGTCCGCTCTCGCCCCTGATATTTGTAATGTGTGTGGAGCCTTTAGCGGAGTGGATAAGACAATCGTCCTGTATTTCTGTTATTTCTGTCGGTGGAACAGAACACAAAATAAGCCTCTTTGCAGACGATATTTTAATAATCTGTAGCAACTCAGAGCGTTCCTTAAATGCCCTCTTTGATATTTTACGGGACTATTCTCTTAGCTCTTACTACCGCTTAAACTTGACTTAATCAAGCATATTTCCATTACACATTTCTACATCTCAAAAGCTCCAATTATCTAAACATAACTTCACCTGGTCTGACACATCTATCACTTATTTGGGCATTCAGATAACTCCCCACTTGGACCTTACCTTACGGAAAAATGTTGACACTCTACATGACTCCTTACTAGCTGAAACCAAACGTTTATCTAATTTTCCCAAGTCCTGGATGGCGAGGGTCAATATTGCTACTTCCATGAGTGTTGTATATGTTGAGGTCCCTGCCGTGCATTTTTCCACATTCCCTTCTGGGCAAGTTCCAATCGCTCTTCTTGACATTCATATGGGGCGGGAAAAAAACCTAGAAGCAGGAAGTATTATCTTTTCCCTACTATCAAACAGGGAGGTATGGCAGTTCCAAATTTAGAATTATATAACATAGCCTCTGTATTGGAACCCTTACTCTTCTTTTCAAAGTCCCCTGATTTACAGCATTGGTCCCAAATTGAGAGCTCATCTCTGGCTCCATACGCAGTTAAAGATTTGCCTCTAGCTGAACTTCTGGACCTTAAAGGTCCGTCACCTTCTTTTCCCCTATTACAATATGCCTTTCGGGCTTGGATTAAATATGTCAAGCCAAAAAATTGGGTTCACTTTTCTAAACAAGACTGCTCACTTCTTATAATCCAATTAGCCTCCCACATCTTTCAGTAAAAAGTTGGTTGACAAAAGGTCTCATCACTATTGATCAACTGTTTGAAAGCAACCCCCTCCGGACCTTTGCAGATCTCCAGTCCAACTATATTCTAGACCGTTCCACCTTTTTTTTTTTTTTTTTTTTTAAATATTTACAGATTAGACACATCTTAAAATCCTGGTCCTGGCCTACTAAACCCAGGGTACCTACAGTACACCACACAACAGTTTTTTTTAAAAGCGCAAAGGAGCTTCGAGAGAGGACTATCAGTTACATATCAACTCTTACTTCATAGAGACGACCAAACTGGGCTATGTGGTCCAATGGGAAAAAGATTTAGGTTGTTGTTTCTCTGATGAAACCTGGCTGGCAGCTTTCTCAGCCGCTTCTAAGCATTCAAAATGTATTAACCATCTAGAAATATCAAAAAAATTACATTTAAGATGGTATCTGACTCCTACTCGGACAGCCCACTTTTCCCAAGATGGGTCAGCTCTGTGTTGGAGAGGATGCGGGTGCAAAGGTAGTTTACTGCATATGTGGTGGAATTGCCCCCTTGTCTCTAGCTTCTGGAGACAGGTCGAAGGATTGGCATCGGAGGTGACCTCGTCCAAAGTTAACCTCACTCCAGCCTTAGCGCTTTTGGATGTTAATTTAGAGGAAATTCCTGCATTCTATAGGACAATCCTCTTCCACATACTTGTGGCCACCAGGTTAAGCATAGCCAGACATTGGAAATCCCCGACTTTACCAACTATCACAGAGATTCTGCAAAAGGTAAATTACAAGCATCAATGCGAAACTTCTTTTGGTCACTCCCCCACACTTAATCCCCAAGGTAAAGAACAAATGGAGACTATGGATTGATTCTCCGTTCTTTAAGAGTACCTGAGAACCTATCTGGGAAAATTATAGGAAGAATATGGAAATTTTCTAACTTCTTTACTACACGCAGATTTTGAGCCTAATATTATTCTTGTCATTCTTGTGCTTCTTTACTATCTACTAGAGTTTCATGTTCTTATTCCGATCTTTGTATATTCTAAAATTCATGTTTATTTGTCAATAGTATGGGACAAATATGGATTATTTTGTTTGTGTTATTTGTTCTTGTCTATAACAAAATTTATCTGCCGCTGCTTACATTGGTCAATGTTATTTTTATTTGTTTACTGAAAACAATAAAAAGTTTTGATGGAAATAATACAAATTAACATTTTGATTTTTAGGAGCAAAACAGTAACAATGAAGTTACAGGAAAGATTCTGCAGAACTAAGCAGGTGCTAAATACTTGCAAGTCAAATGTATGTATAAGATAGGTAAGATGACTGTATATAAAATTACAGTAGCCTCATGTGCAAAGCTGTAGTGGAGGGTGAGATATGGAGCCTGAAAGTCACAAGTTCAAAACATTGTTACCATTTTGCTTGTCAGTGTAAAATATATTTATTGGATATGACTTTAGAACACAAAACAATTGTAAATATGCAAAACACTGGAGGAACATTTGTGGAGTCTCTGAATTTGTTCTGAGAAATAATATTGAGAAATAATATCTCTCTCTATCTCTCTCTATCTCTCTCTATCTCTCTCTATCTCTCTCTATCTCTCTCTATCTCTCTCTATCTATCTCTCTCTATCTCTATCTATCTCTATCTATAATCCCGAAGGGAAAGGATTCATCTTTTCACTAAATCGGTTCAGGGATTTGATCAAATCACTGACTTTCTTTAGGGAAATGACCCCACAGAGTGGTTATTTTAACATCTTCTGTGATTTGATCAAATCCCTATTTTCATCATTTCCCTGTGACATATACATACTCACACATATATACCGTATATACTCTAGTATAAGCCGAGTTTTTCAGCACAAAAAATGTGCTGATAAATCCCCCCTCGGCTTATAGTCGAGTCACTGTCGGCACTCGGGCGCTGCGATGGCCCGGGCGCCGGCAGGGACGCTTCAGTTATATGAGGCTCCTCAGGGAGCGCGTATAACTGAACGCCGAGTACCGCCGAAAGTGTCTGGGCGCTGCGGTGGCCCGGGCGCTGTCGGCTATCTCTTCACTTGTATGCAACTCCTCCGGAGCACACACAGGTGAAGAGATACCACTGTGGAGCAGAGAGTGAGCGCTCCCTGCTCCGCAGTGGACTCCGGGTGGCCGCAGACTCGTGGCTGTCCGGAGTTTCCGGCACAGGCAGTGTGTGTCATCACGCTGCGTGCGCGGCTTGATGACATCACCCGCCTGTGCCGAGAAGACCGAGGACAGCGCGCGGGAGACCGGACAGCGAGGAGGAGGCGGAGCGGCGAGGGGACGGAGCAGCGGGGAACCAGGTAAGTGGTTTTTTTTGTTTTAAAACGCTGCCTATGCCTCCCTAGAGCCTGCCTAGTGGGGCCTATACCTGGCTATAACGACCTATACCTACCTATACCTGCCTATAACCTACCTAGGGGGACTATACCTGCCTATAACCTACCTAGGGGACTATACCTGCCTATAACCTACCTATGGGGACCTATACCTGCCTAGGGGGACTATACCTGCCTATAACCTACCTAGGGGGACCTATACCTGCCTATAACCTGCCTAGGGGGACTATACCTGCCTATAACGACCTATACCTGCCTAGGGGGACTATACCTGCCTATAACCTACCTAGGGGGACTATACCTGCCTATAACTTGCCTAGTTGGACCTATACCTGCCTATAACTTGCCTAGTTGGACCTATACCTGCCTATAACTTGCCTAGTTGGGCCTATAACTTGCCTAGTTGGACCTATACCTGCCTATAACTTGCCTATGGGGCAATTACCTGCCTATAGCCTGCCTATGGGGACATATAGCGTCCTATACCTGCCTATAACAACCTATACCTGCCTATAACCTGCCTATGGGGGACATTAAACTGCCTATACCAGCCTATATCTGCCTATGGGGGACATTAAACTGCCTATACCTGCCTATAACCTGCCTATGGGGGGCATTAAACTGCCTATGTAATTTTATTGGTATCTGTTTTTATTTTTAAAATTCACCAGTAGCCGCTGCGTTTTCCACCCATGGCTTATACTCGAGTCAATAAGCTTTCCCGGTTTTTGTGACAAAAGTAGGTGCCTCGGCTTATACTCGAGTATATACGGTATATATTTTTTTTACTTTGCAAGTACTTCTCATAAATATGTATTTATTTCTTAAATTATTTGTAATTCCAGATTACCAATTATTTATCTGCTGAGGATAGCCACATAAGGGCTTTTTCATAATGCATATGATGAATGGGTAAGAGCTTGTCACTGGCTGGGTGAAGGAAGCTCTAGTACTCATGTATGTAAAGAGCTGAAACACTACTAGTGGTCCCTGATTCTCTGATTTTTAAATACATCCATTATGTGGGATACTTACTGATTTGGGTGGAAAAAGTGACTATTTTTAATCATATGATGCAGACATATAAATATGGGTACTGATTTGTCCCAAATTTCCCTTATGAATTCATGAATGCTCAGATGAGACCCTTCTAGAGCAATGTATATTGCAATACTTACCTTGTGAGTTTGATGCTTTTCCTAAATTCATTAGTAATAGGAGCTTTGAAGCCACCTTTCCTGAGCAGAGAATCTATTGTCTGAATCTGATCCCAATCTGAAAAGAGATGCACATACAGATACACTATAAGCAACTAACAAGACACCAACATGAGAGTTTCAGTACTTGGTACGTGATGGTAAGAAATGTGCATGTTTTATGATGTAGGTATAATAATAATTGTTCTTTATCCATTGAGTTTGTATTTAACTCTTGTTGTTCACATCAGAAGTGAATACATGAAGATCACCAATGAAACAAAAAAAAAAACAGCTCTTAAAGGGAATCTATCACCAATATTTTTTTACTAATTAAAACAAGACACCGATACAAAATCTTTTCTTAGCGCTTTTTATTTTCCAATTGTAGATTTTTTTATTCTGTTGTCTGTATATTAAAATGGGGCCAGTCATCTTGCCTGAGCTGGTTTTAAAAGCATTTAAAGAGATGCTTTACAACAGCTCCATGGACATAGGAGCCTGTGAACAGGAGCAGACCCATTAACTTCTATATGTGATTTTTCTATGCATGCTCTGTGACCTTTGAAGAAGTTGGTGTTCAGGGAGGGGGAGCTGTGACCATCTCCTATTGTGACTGTTGGATCCTGTGTTATCTATACACATTTCTGTCACTTTTCAGTGTAACCCTGCTTGTGCTGATAATGAGGAGGCTGAAGAAAAGCTTTTTCTGAATAGAAAGTTTCAGACAATTATTAGGCCTTGTGGACAAAGTGAAAACTACAGGATTTTAGGACTTTCTAAAAAAAAACGATAGTTAAATGGAAAATGTGAAAAAAAAAAAAATCTAAAAAATGTGTTTAATATAAAAACTGGATTTAAACAATAGGTAATTTTCTCTTTTTGTTTAACTGTATTTTTATTAATTTTTCTTTTAGTATCATTTCAATATCAAGAATCATGTACAGAACATAACATACAACTTCACTGAATGCACATTTCAGCGTAGGTACACCATATTTTAGCTAAAGTGAAGACATAGAACATTATTACAAAATGTTATGACTCATAAAGTACTATACGAAAAACAGTATAGAGGTTGTACAAGTGGGGGATAGACGAGACAAGACACATAAAGGAAGAAATTCACATAACGCAGCGACTCAGCAGGATAGAATAATATGGCGAATGTACTGTATTAGAAGTCTCGGGAAATACAATAGGTCTCCCAAGCCTTCCAAACTGCATCAAAGGATTCCAACTCATCATTCTTAAGAGCTGTAAGGTATTCCATATCCCTAATTTCTTTAATACGCAGACATAATGCCTCCCTAGAAGGGGGAAGAGCCTGTTTCCAATGTTTGGCTATCAAACACTTGGCTGCAGTCACAATATATAGGAATAACCTGCCCAGTTTTCTTCCCAACGAAGGAAATGGAACATTTAAAATGTAATTTTGGGGCGTAAGGGGGACCCACACCTGAAGGATCTCAAAGGCCAACAACTGAACCTGCCTCCAGTATGAGTTTATCTTATTGCAAGCCCAGAACACATGCGGTACGTCTGCTCCCGATTCCCCGCATCTCCAACATACATCCGGCAAAGACGGATTCAGCTTATGCAAGAGAGCAGGTGTGTGGTACCAGTACATCAACAGTTTAAATTGATTTTCCTTATTCTGGATAGAAATAGACGACCTGGAAGCTTGGACCCAAATGCTTTGCCACTCATCCCGGGAAAGGGTGAAACCTAAGAACCTCTCCCACCTGGACATATATGCGTGCGGTGTAGGCTTCTCTGGATCTGGGGATATCAACAGCTGATAAATTGCCGAGATCAGCCCCTTAGTAGAGACACCAGCTCGACAAATTCGTTCAAAGGTAGAGGGCTTGGAAACCCCCTCAGTACCCAACACCGAACTCATATAATGCTTGACTTGTAAATATGAAAAAAGACTAAAGGATGGTAGTCCAAACTGGGATTGTAATTCCTGAAAGGGCTTTATTTTGGACGTACGTGGGTCCACAATATCAGCAAAGTGAAACAGTTTATTTTGATACCATGGTCGCCACCGCTCATCCATCTGGCCCCCACCAAGCTGTGGATGGAACAAGAAAGAGGTCATGGGAGACGCCTTCGAACGCAGCCCAAACTTATCACAACATCTCCGCCACACAGATCTCGTTAAGGACATAGAGTTCAGCAACGGGGCGTCTATTTTAGTTTTTGTAGTTGCCCACAATAGGTAATTTTCTGATGACACATTGTTTTAACACAAATGTCATATCTGTTTTTCAATGACATCAGGCAGTGGGAAGCCAGTCAGCAGCTGCAGAGGTGATGTCCCTGTTGTGAAGAAGAACACTGGCGATGTGGGAGGACAGAGCAGCGTAAAGTAATATTACAGACTAGTTCTTGAACCCCCCCAATCAACAGCTAGAACAGGAAAGTCAGTCTTACTCCCCACTATATGTCCAGATATAATGTTTAATGCTGGCAACACACATGTGCATGAAGGCATAATTCAGACCACAGGCTCATATCCACAGCTTAATGTACACCTCACACTAAAACCCACAAACTTATTTACACCCTCTTATTCAAATACAATTAAATTAAGACTCGGACCCCACCCCCCATGATTAAAAAATCAGACGCCATCTTCCTGGATATCCTAAATTCATCTGGATCATAAATATAACTCAGACCTAAGAGAAGACCCCTAAATATTCAGACCTCAGACAAGACTCCGAAATTAATGGGGTGTTCCCACGAAGCAAAGTCAACTGCACAGGTTGGGTGTCAGTTAAATGCGAGTCGACCATGCACGAGAATGAGGAGGGGGCGCTTGCGGTCACCATTCACTTCTATGGGATCTACCAAATATAGCTGGGTGCACACATTCAGCTATAGTCAGAACTCCCATAGAAATGAGTAAGTAGGGCGGACACAAGCTCCTCATTCTCATGCATGGTTGGCTTGCAGCTAGCTGACAGCCGACCTGTGCAGTCGACTTTGCTTCGTGGGAACACCCCTTTAATTTAGGACCTAGACCCAGACCAATAAAGTTAGACCAGACCTCCTAATAAATATAGAAGTAATTTAGACCACAGATCACACACCAAAATTAAGTGAGACCACATCTGCCTGCACAGTGCATTCAGTTCTTAGATTCAGACCCCTAAAAATGAATTGCAACCGAAGACCAGATCCCAAAATTAATTCCACCCTCAAACCCCTAAATCTATTCAGATCTCAGGCCAGAACTCTAAATGATTTCAGACCCTTGAATAAATTAAAACTCTGGATCAGACAACTTAATATTTAGATACCAACACAATAGGCAATATAATAAATTGAGAGATCACCAGGAAAGTCAGATCAATAACCAAAGGATGTAGAGAAACGCCAACCCCGATGCAAAAAATCTGAATAAAATATATCTATAATAAAGAGCAGAATGAAGACACAATTAAAAATATAAAACAGCTAAGAATGGGGAAGAAAAAATAAATACTGAGTAATCCACAGATTCAATACATAATTTAGGAAAAGATAACAGATTCCAAGTATAAAAAGAGTAAATATAATCCAACAGGACCAAAATACATATATAATGAACCATAATGAGTTCAAAAGAATAGAGAAATCACAAGAAATCTAAATAATCTTAATACTACTCAGTGACCATGAAAAAAATTCAGCGATATCAAGCCATGCAAAAAATAAATAAAAGATATTAAGCGCCAGCTAGTGTTGATCGAACTGTTCTAGAAAAGTTAAGTTCTAGTAGAACTTCTTGAATTTTGAGAACTCGAACCGAAACAAACATTTTACTGTACGTTCGAGTAAAGTTCTAGTTCGACACGCCATTTACAGTGGCTTTCTGCGCTTTTGCCGGCCATCCGATCACCTTTCTACACTTTTGGCGGCCATCCAATCACTGCAGAGCACAGAGAAGTGTCAAAAAAGTCATCCCTTTTGTGTAAGGCTCTCATTGGCTGCTAAAATCACATGACCATGTTATATATATTTCACTGTATTGCCTTGTGAATGCCATTTTCAGCTCACTCTCTGTACTGTTCAGACTGCTCTTAAGTTAGTTAGATAGCATTTTCCTCTCCATAGACAACAATAGTTAGGGAGTTTGGTATTGCTGGCTGCATCTTTCCCACACCTGAAGCTGTTATTTGGCGACATTTGCAGGCTCACATAACTCTCATATACATATATATATATTATACACAGTGCTTGGATTTGCTAAATCATACTCAGTGCCCAAAAGTTCTGTTTTTGCAGTTTTGGGGGTTCAGTAATTGTATAACACACCGTTTCCAAATCTCCTCTTTGTCAAAGGGGCTTTTGGGCCCCCACAGGATGCAGGGCTCTGAAGAAGCTGCTGCTACCACTGCACCTCCTATAGCTACGCTGTCCTCATCTTTTCAGTTAGCCATTGAAAGGAATGAAGTATTTTAGCCTTTCAATTTTTTTCTGTCACTTTTAGAGCCAAATGTCTTCACTAAGTTGTTCCACGTATCCAGTTTACTGTTATGTATGGTAATTACAGCTTCTACTCACCTGTATAGGTGTAAAAATTGACCAGAACATCTTTTCCCATGGACTTTCGGAGTTCGAATAGAACTTCGAACCGAACTCACAAAAGTTCGAGGTTCTAAGGGCTTGTTCACACGGAGTTTACATGCAATTCTTTTCAAGATGGAGCGGAGCTGCGCTATTGAAACACGCAGCGGCGTTCCCTCATGTAAACGCCACTGTGTGTTCGGCATAGACAGCAGTGATAATCTCACTGCTAATTGTTAGATCCGTCTTGGGGCCCGACAGAGCAGGCCCCAATACGGATCCCTAAAGCGCTTGTAACACGGAGTGAAAACTCCATGTGAACAAGCCCTAATAGAACTAGAACTTTTTACTGTTCGCTCAACACTAGCGCCAGCCAATAAAAAGTGTGAGCCTGATCAATAAACCAAAACTGCTCAAAATTATCACAAAAGGCTAATACTGAACCAAACGGATATTCAGCATAAGGGATAGTCCCGGTCCCAAAATGTTTCACGGCTTCCTCAAAGATATGGGCAGGAGAGATTATATACATATAGAATTAAAATGTGCGTCACACTTGAAAGTGAAGCTTAAAGGGAATCTGTCACCAATTTTTTTTTTTACTATTTAAAAGAAGATACTAATACATAATCTTCTCTACTTGGCCTTTTTATTTTCTGATTGTAGATTTTTTATTTTAGTTTTGCTGAATAGGATTATGGGGGCGGCCATCTTGCCTTATCTGCTTTTACCAGCAGCTAGAGAGATGCTTTACTGCAGCTTCATGGGCATAAAAGCCTGTGAAAAGGAGCAGACCCATTGACTTCTATATGAGCGTTTTCTAGACATGCTCTGTGACCTGGGAAGAAGTCAGTGTGCAGAGAGGGGTAGAGGGGGAGCTGTGGCATCTCCTATTGTGACTGGTGGATCCTGTTTTATCTATACACATTGCTGTCACCTTTCAGCGTAATCCTGCCTGTGCTGATAATGAGGAGACTGTTAAAAAGTTTTCTCTGCAGAACAGGAAGTGTCAGATTATTATTAGGCCTAGTGGCCAAAGTGAACACTGCAGGGCTTTAGGAGTAAAAAAAATATATGATAGTGGTACAGAAAATGAAATAGAAAAAAAAGAAACAAAAATATTCTTAAAAAAACAGGTTTAACAAACACATGAGTTTTTATGTTAATTTTCTGATGACACATTCCCTTAATGACGCTTTCCACGGAAAATCAATAACTATTTAAAATGGGACTACATGGAAGTAGATACAATGTGTACAAATCACTGATGCAAATATGTTTCCACAAAGTGCTAAATGCAAAAGTGCAAATGGAAGGAAGAAAAGGGGAAAACAATATTTAGACCCCATATAGAACCAGAAATATATTCAGAACACAGAAGAGACCCCTAAACATATTCAGACCAGACCCCGATATATATAGTTAAATGAGTCAAATAGGACAATCTCAAGTTAAATAGGTAAAAATGTACCTTGTTCCTTGGCTACTTCTGGTAGGTAGGTGGCTGTGCGTTTTATTCCCTTTTCATTAAGGAACTCAATCCGGATCCCATGGATTCCAACCTAAAAAAAAAAAGTTAAACCATTATTATTTTACGTAATACACTATAATGTAGTAGTGACAGAGGATCCTAGTACACCGTGCTGTGAATTCCTTTATTCCCTTACGAACTCAACTATCTAACAATCTTAACACCCATTTAAAAGAAAGAAGCTGACCACTTAAAGGGGTTTTCTCACTACAATGATTAGCATTCAACATGTAGGGACAGGTAATAGAAGACTTTTTCTAAAACACATTGCTGTTTTGATATTGCAATGGTCAGGAGATAAGAGAGATTTTATGTGCTCGAAGTACACACAGGCGTCTCTAGGTTAGCGTCCATACCTTTCTTCCTGATTAGATGAAGAGCAGGGAATGACGTCACCATAGTCGGAAGGAACAAAGTCATTATGGAACATTTATCAAGAAAGTTGCGCAGGAATTCTGGCACAATTTGCACCAAGAATAATGTCGTACCTGCTTTACACTATATTTATCAAGTATTTTAGACAGTTTCTAGACACTTCTGTGCCTTGTCCGATAAATAGGGTGTGGCTTTACGTGCTTCGTCGTGCGCCAAAAATGCACTAAATATTGGGCGAAGTTAGTGGTATAAAGTAAACCAACTTAAAAATAGTGTAAGGTTAGACTAGACAGTCTTAACCTGCACTAGATTTATGAACACTGATAAATATTGCGCATTTTAAGACCGTCTAGTCTAACTTTAAACTATCTTAGAGTTAGACAGTAATCATAAACCTGCCCCATTATCTCTAACAAGATTAGATTGTTTAACCTTGTAAAGCACTTATTTTCACTCCTGGGAGGTCTGTAGCTTTGTTTACTTACAGATTAAATCTCCTGCACTCTAACACTCAACTAGGAATAGCAGAGCTGATATGCTAATCACTGCTATAGCACCACCCACAGCCAAAACACGGCTAAAAACATACTATACAATTCTCATAGACGAGAATGTAAAATACATGTTGTCAATCATACGATGCGTATTTTACTATTGGATTTTTTAAACGTGCCTAAAAATAATTGAAATGGCAATTTTTTCAGACGTATATGCACCATCAAATAATTAAGTTAGCAGGCAGATATTTGTCTCGGGCCATTGCATGTATTCATGTTGAAATAACACGCTGACAAGCAGGTAATTTCAACAACGCAACAAACCCATTTTGTGGCTCGTACCTGTGCGTGCTGCAATACGTCGTGTGAACTCCCCCTAAGGCCTCGTTCACACGGCTGATTTGGGGACGGATTTCAGTCGTATTGCGCTCCAATACGGCTGAAATCCGTCCCTGTCATTACGGTAATCCACAGTTCTAATGGAGAACTATGGACTCCGTCTCCTCTCCCCGCACGGCGAATACGCCGAGCGGGGGAGAAAGTGACATACACATTATCCTGGCAGGATACGCGCTGTAGATAATGGATGTCTATGGGGCCGGCGAGCAGCCTGCCCCTCCCCCCCCTCCTGCTGCATGGCAGCTGGCGTAATTGCTGGCGAAATCTGTTCCTGCAATTACGCCGGCAATAAGTCGTGTGAACTCCCCCTAAGGCTGAAATTGCCTGTCACTCTTTGAAACTGCATTGTGAGAAAACCCCTTTAAACTTTACAACAGATTGCATCAGCTACAGTAATGCAACCACTTCTCATAATTTCTACCAAGTTGTTCACATTGCTGTTGAGGACTTTATGCCCAATTTTTCTTACATTTTATTTCAGGTTCAACTCAGGACTTTTGATAGTACAATAAAAAAAATAGCTATTTCTCAGACATTCCAAAATAGATTTGCTTTTGTGGTTTGGATCGTTATCTAGCTACATAACCCTGTTAAGCCTTTGTTTGATCTTATGGTTAAAATACCTTCTTTTAACAGCAATATACCCCAAACAGACAATCTTGCCTTGTGATCCAGATAATGTGTAGGATCTTACTAAATACTCTAGAAACCACATACAGTCTCATTTTGTCTGTCTCCAGATCTATTTTACAGAACTTTTTTTTTTTCTTAGAGATGCTAACAGAGAAGAACGTAAAAGTCATATACGTATAGATCAAATAGACAATAGTGTTGTAAAAAATGACAACATTGCCTCACTGTAACACAAATTACATCACCTCCACCCACCAACCCAATTTACTAATGTACTTTTGTTTCTCAATGGGATATTTTTACCAGTTACTTTTTCTAGATTTTCTTAATTTTACTACAGTGTTGAGTGAAATATATATATATAAAAAAAAAAAAAAAAAAAAAGGAGCTGGCAACATCTTAAAGACCACCTATCACCTCCAAACAAACACACAAAAATTGATAGAAGATGAAATTATAAGACTTCTCTCAAATACATGTCATTAGAAATCCAGAGGGTTTCCCTCAGTTTTACAGGGAAACAGGTTTTACTTTCACTTTGTAACTCAGGAGATCCTTATCAATCTGTTATCGACCTGACAAGAGCTGCTGGCCGGGCTTGCGCAGAGAACACTTCTTATCTGATGAAAGGGAGCTGAAGAAGCTTTCAAGGCACCGGGTAGAAATATGTTGTCTTTTGTATACAGAATCCACTAGTTGTAGTGTGATTATCTGAGTAGATCCCTGCTTTATCTGAGGACAGAGAACATGAAGAAGCTTTCAAGCTGCTGTGGAGAAAAGGTGGTGTCTTTTGTATACAGAATCCACAAGTTATAGTTGGATTATTTGAGTGAACATTTCACATGATCCCTTATGCACGGCTCTGTGCTCTGGCTGTGTCTCTTGCTCTCTCAGCTCAGAGTGGCTTTGTTTACATTTGCTTCTTAGCAGATAAGGCACATCCTGGCAAAACCCCTTTAAGCCACCTCCTCTATAGCACACAGGCATGTATTACACTGCTGCTGTGAACATGATGAGGATTTACAGGCTCCCCCCTGCACTGTGGACTCTCCCAGCTCAGGAGCCTACAACTGTCATCACAGTCATCCATCATGCTGTCATGTGCCTGACTTGGCCCGACTTCAGAGCTGTCTTAAAGGGCCAGCGCTTTTTTAAAAACTGAAATACAGGTGAAATGCTTTGGTTTTCCTAATGAAGCTTATTTGAGAGAGTGTTTGTATTTTAGTCTCCTGTTACTTCATGAGGTTTGCCTGAAGGTGATAGGTACTCTTTAAAGATCTTGCATCGTCCTCCATGTATCAGCTCACTTCATGCTCCAAATACGGAAAAACAGTTGACTGCATCTTCCAGGCTATACACAGAACATCAAGCTTTTCTTCAAGTCCGTGCTAACAAGCTAATAGTGAAGGAGCTGTAGCTAAATCCTCCATACCACAAGGTGTAATGCTCACAACGTCCCCATAACATTGCAAAAATCAAATACAACATCCTTCAGATACTGCAGAAAAGTCACAATGTACGTTAAAGAGGTTCTCCGGGATGATCTTTTTATTTCTTATAGAGTTCACAATCGTATTATATTTAACTTTGTCATTCCTACTCCTGCAAACCATATGACAATCATTGATCACATGGCCTCAGTGAACATTTTGTCATCACTGACTGTGTGTGCTTTGAAGCCAAGCTCAGCTCAGGAACCCTCCCCTGTAGTGCGTGTGACCTGAGCAGAGAACGATCTGGCAGCATTCACTCTTGTCAGCCTACAGTTTGAACGTGAATAGAAGTAATTACATTAGATTAAGTTCTGCTGGCAGAACCTAGTAATGGGAGCAGAGGAGAGCAGTTCAGAGCTGGAGGGTTGTGTACTGCTGTTATGAAAATGATGACTGCAGGTCTGTACAGTTTACATAGTGACTAATGAGTTCTTACTATTAGCATTATCATGACAGCAAGTACAAAGCTGGGAGGATTACACACTTATGTCAGCACATAGACCCTAGCTGTGGTAACTATGGAGGTAAATCCTAGATTGCAATGAAAGATAGAAAAAGATGTCCAGCGTATAACGGTGCACCAGCTTTATTGAATTGAAGTAAAACACACAAACATGCTATGATGAAAGGTCTATAGGGCCTGAAACGCGTAAGCTTTTGCTGCGGGTTTGTGTGTTTTACTCCATTTCAATAAATGCATTGTTATATGCTGGACATCTTTTTCTATCTTGCACTTAGAGATTGCCGCAACAAGTCCGTGTGTTTGGGTCGGGTGAGCTGGTGATAACCTATTTGCACTAGATTGCAATGCAGTCTGGGACTTGTAGGAAGGAGATTCTGCAGAACTACTGACACTCCCACAAGCAGGAAATTTCACTGTAAAAAATGGATATTCTGAATAAGGCAGCAAAAGAAAAGAAACACATGAAGGTAGGGGAATATCTTTACTTTTCAATATAAATGCCGTTTATAGTGTTCTATGAAATCTTTAAACTCCCGGATAACGTCTTTAAGGACACCATCCTAGACTCTAGATAAAATCCACTCGATGAGTAAAATTTACTTGTCTGATTCTACCGTTGAAAAGCGCATCAGACATCACGGTTTTCAACAAGTATTTCATGTGGATTTAGGTCTTTTTTTCCAATTGGTTTTAGACGAGTATTTCAAGTCGGAATCCGCGTGGATTCAGACTTGAAATAATTGTTGTGTAGACAGATCCCAATAGCAACCAATCAGAATATTTGTTTTATGTTCTATCATGCTATGGAAAAATTAGAAAGTTGGAATCTGATTGGTAGCTTTGGACAAGACTGGCACTTTTTGTTACAATGTTTATTATCCATGGGGACATCTGTGTCCACTTAAAAATGCAGATACCTTGTTTCCCCAAAAATAAGACAGTGTCTTATATTAATTTTTGCTCCTAAAGACGAGCCAAGACTTATTTTTAGGGGATGTTTTTTTCTTTGAACAATAATTCACATTTATTGTTGAACAAAACATCAATATGTATCAATACTGTATACTGTAGTGATTTAATCACAAACATCAGCATAAGCAGCCAAACTCTGAATTGCATAAAAAAAATGCACTATGTCTTATTTTCAGGGGTGTTTTATTTTCAGGGAAAAAGGGTAGATGCTCATCTTAGTTATTGATGGTGCAAAAAATACTGGAAACTGAGCAGATACAGCAGTACGGATTCAAGCTTAAGTAACATGGAACTTTTTACCTCCCAGTCCAGGAAATCGCCTACATCCTCAAAGTTGGTGAGCAGAGACACGGAGCAAGACAGCTTGGGCAGCTCCTCACGGGTGAGAGGAGGGAAGCGGCTGTCCTTAAGGGCACTGCAGGTTGATAGGAATATATGGTTTTATTTTTAAATAATACAAAGACTACAGTTATGGAAGGCAAAATGTGCACAACACAAGTCACCATTCGCTTCTTAAAGTAAACCTTTCCTGTTGAACATGGTGTCTGATCTGCTAGTAGCATATTAGAGAGCAGAAGGCGCTGAGCAGATTGATGCATAGTTTTATAGGCGAAAGATCAACATAACTTATAATAATTTAAATCATTTGCCCTTTTAATAGCTTAGGAATCCAGTGGGAGCTGTCCGTCTCTGATTAGGACTGCCCACTGGATTCCTAAACTCAGAACAAGCAGAAATTTAAAGTGGTTGTCTCACTACAAGGATTGCTTTTTATGTTCAAGATCTTGCAAAAACAAGTCACTTTGCAATATATGTCCATTAACAGTGTCCTACCTATTCCTAGATATCCCCTCTTGTATGGGCTGCATCAGCTCCTCAGGTCACTATAGTTACAGACCTGTTTACTCTCTGGTTGCTATAGCTACAGACCTGGCTTCTACTGCAGCCTAGTGGAAGCCAGTAAACACGCCCCTGAATTCAAAATGAAACTAAGAAAACAGGACTGAGGTAAGACGAATCAATGTAGTGAGATAACCCCTTTAAATCAAGAAATTACATATATTGCCAGAAGACCATATACAAATATGCTTAGCTCCTCTTCCTCTTTAACATCTAGGATTGCATGTTCAGTGTGACAGGTTCCCTTTAATAGTTCACCCAGTGCATATCAATCAGTAGGTCCACTGTCCACATGCCCACACAACATTCATAGGAAATAGCCCTGGAAAGAGAAGGATGCCAAATTATCCAGAGATATAAATATATCTGGACAGGTGTCTGGTACAAAACTTGATTTGATTTTTAAAAGTGCAGATCACCTTAAAGGGGTCGTCCACTTTCTAGAAAAATCATACTGACCACTCTTTGGTCCCTAGCAAAATAAAAAAAAAATACAAAAACCCTTATATTCACCGTCTTCTTGTCCCTGGTTCCAGCGGCGCCTCTCCCCGGTCTTCAGTCAACATTCCGCCACTTCCAAACAGGATCAGCAGCGCTACAGCGCTCATATGCCTCTACTTACATCAGCATTCAGAGGTAAACAAGTCTGAACGGTGTTGTAAGAAGAGGCAAATGACTGCAGCAGCCAATCAGCGGCTGCAGTGGTAAGATCCCTGTTCAGAAACGACGATATATCAACAGTAGACCAGAGAAATATGTGGCTGGAACCAGGGGAAGGTGAGTATAAGTTCTTCTATTTCACTGGGGCCCCAAGAGTTGTTGGTATGATTTTTATGGGAGGTGGACAACCCGTTAATGTTTAAATCATTAAATAAATATAAAGGCCACATATATCTTTGAAACCATTTTTATTAGTCCAATGCATTTGAAATAAAAAAATATATAAATTATGGTGCTGGAGATCTTATTTTAAAGAGAACCCGTCAGGTGGCTAAGGCTGCCCTATCTGAGAGCAGGTTATGATAGAGAGAGAGAAGCTGAGCTCTGTGATATATAGGGTTATATGACAGAGGGAGAGGAGCTGAGCTCTGTGATATATAGGCTCTCTCTCTCTATCCTATAACCAATATGTCCAGGATGTGTGGATGTGACCCTGGATCTCCGTGTTGATACTTATTATTTTATCTGGGTTAAAGGTTTTTTTCTTGTTGTATGTATATATATACATGGTGGTATATTTTTGTGGTGTTATTTATTGTGATCATGTATTATTAATAAAGATTTGGACACTTTTTTAAATGGGTTTCTTTTTTGTCGGTTTAATCCGTGATATATAGGGTTATATGATAGAGAAGCGGAGCTCTGTGATATATAGGGTTTCATGATAGAGCAGAGGAGCGGAGCTCTGTGATATATAGGGTTATATGATAGAGGGAGAGGAGCTGAGCTCTGTGATCAATAGGGTTATATGATAGAGGGAGAGAAGCTGAGCTCTGTGATATATAGGGTTATATGAGAGAGGAGAGAAGCTGAGCTCTATGATATATAGGGTTATATGATAGAGGAGAGAAGCTGTGATATATAGGGTTATATAAAAGATGGAGAGAAGCTGAGCTCTGAGATATATAGGGTTATATGATAGAGGAGAGAGGCTGAGCTTTGTGATATTTATAGGGTTATGTGTTTTGGAGTAGGATTTTCGAGTGAACAGCAGAGAAAATACTGACTAGATTCCTTAATGGAAATTTATCATCTTTTTTTTTTCTTACTAAGTAAGACAATATACTGATTCATATTCTTTTCTTCTTAGTTGTTTTTAGTTTTTGACTGTACATTTTTTTTAATTCTGTTGTCTGTATATGATTTTGGGGGCAGCCATCTTGCCTGAGCTTCTTTTAACAGCATTAAGAAAGATACTTTATGGTAGCTTAATGGACATAGGCATGCTGTGCGATCTGGGAAGAAGTCACTGTACAGCAGGGGTCCCCAACTCCAGTCCTCAAGGCCCGCCAACTGGGCTAAAGTTATGGCTCTTGGAAGGGGAGGAGGAAAAGAATGAACGTGTGAAAAAAAAAATGCTTGGTCCTTAAGACACAGTGGAAATAGAGCTCCTGTTTTAAGGATCTATTCCTATTTTTAATATATATAACCCTATATATCACAAAGCTCAGCTTCTCTCCCTCTATCATATAACCCTATATATCACCAAGCTCAGCTTCTCTCCCTCTATCATATAACCCTATATATCAAGGAGCTCAGCTTCTCTCCTCTATCATACAACCCTATATATCACAGAGCTCAGCTTCTCTTCTCTGTCATATACCCCTATATATCACAGAGCTCAGCTTCTCTCTTCTATCATATAATCCTATATACCACAGAGTTCAGCTTTTCTCCCTTTAAAACATCCTGCTCTCAGATAGTGCACCTGTCAGGTGGTTTATGCTGCCCTTTAAAATATCCAGCCATTTTACATTTCTAGTTCCATTTACAGTGGGGAAAAAAAGTATTTGGTCAGCCACCAATTGTGCAAGTTCTCCCACTTAAATAGATGAGAGAGGCCTGTAATTGACATCATAGGTAGACCTCAACTATGAGAGACAAAATGAGAAAACAAATCCAGAAAATCACATTGATTTGGAAGAATTTATTTGCAAACTGTGGTGGAAAATAACAAAAGTTCATCTCATTACTTTATTATACATCCTTTGTTGGCAATGACAGAGGTCAACCGTTTTCTGTAAGTCTTCACAAGGTTGGCACACACTGTTGCTGGTATGTTGGCCCATTCCTCCATGCAGATCTCCTCTAGAGCAGTGATATTTTGGGGCTGTCGCTGGGCAACATGGACTTTCAACTCCCTCCAAAAGTTTTCTATGAGGTGAGATCTGGAGACTGGCTAGGCCACTCCAGGCCCTTGAAATGCTTCTTACAAAGCCACTCCTTCATTGCCCTGGCGGTGTGCTTGGGATCATTGTCATGCTGAAAGACCCAGCCACGTTTCATCTTCAATGCCCTTGCTGATGGAAGGAGGTTTGCACTCAAAATCTCATGATACATGGCCCAATTCATTCTTTCATGTACATGGATCAGTCATCTGTTTCTACCAAACAGTTCTACTTTGGTTTCATCTGACCTTATAACATACTCCCAATACTCTTCTGGATCATCTAATGCTCTCTAGCAGACTTCAGACGGGCCCGGACATGTACTGGCTTAAGCAGGGGGACATGTCTGGCACTGCAGGATCTGAGTCCCTGGCTGTGTAGTGTGTTACTGATGGTAGCCTTTGTTACGTTGGTCCCAGCTCTCTGCAGGTCATTCACTAGGACCCCCGTGTGGTTCTGGGATTTTTTTCTCACTGTTCTTGTGATCATTTTGACCCTATGGGGTGAAATCTTGCGTGAAGCACCAGATTGAGGGAGATTAGCAGTGGTCTTGTATTTCTTCCATTTTCTCATTATTGCTCCCACAGTTGATTTCTTCACACCAAACTGCTTGGCTATTGCAGATTCAGTCTTCCCACCTGGCGCAGGGCTACAATTTTGTTTCTGGTGTCCTTCGTCAGCTTTTTGGTCTTCACCATAGTGGAGTCTGGAGTGTGACTGAGGTTGTGGCCAGGTGTCTTTTATACTGATAAGTTGTAGATCAATGTACTGCAAAGAGAAATCACAGACACGAAGCGCAACTCCTCGTGCAAATAAAGTTTTAAATTACAGGAATAATAAATATAAAAGAGCTTCTCACCTATTTAAGTTGTGCAAATGAAATGGCACAACTCATATTTGGGCATACATGAATATCCAACCCCTAGGGTTATGGCCGAGCTGCCTGCTGCTGAATAGTGGTGCTCCTCCACAGAACCTTTTGGTGAGCTCCGGTTCCAAATGGTCGGATTGGTTTATTCCCAAAAAAACGTATGGAAATAAACTGGATGCAGGTATAAAAAGCACTCTAGCCTATAGTTAAACAGATATTGTGTCTTTATAAATAAAGCTAATTAATTAGGTTTACAAGAAAAAAAAAAACAGTATCACATGAGTGGTCAACTGGTCCATGACTGTTTAAAAGCAATTTTATGTATAGATTATGTATTTTAGGCTTCATATATATGTTTTTTATTATGTATATAAGATTTTGATGTTTTAGAGACACTATCTGTGGACCAGTCATGTGATACTGTTTTTTTTTTCCTTGTAAACCTAATTAATTAGCTTTATTTATAAAGAAACAATATCTGTTCATTTCACATGTTACAACCTGAGGAAGCAGAGCAGGAATCTCTGTGAAACGCGTTGTGTTTTAAAGCGCTGCTGTAATAAATTATAGACACTGTTATATGGTCAGGTACCAAGTGTCTTTTGTTTTTACATTGTAATTTTAAACTGTACCCTAGAGCGCTTTTTATACCTGCATCCAGTTTATTTCCATACCTTTTTTTGGAATAAACCAATCCGACCATTATACTGATAAGTTCAAACAGGTACCATTACGACAGGTAGTTTTGTTTCTGGTGTCCTACGACAGCTCTTTGGTGTTTACCATAGTGGAGTTTGGAGTGTGACTGTTTGAGGTTGTAGACAGGTGTCTTTTATACTGATAAGAAGTTTAAACAGGTGTCATTACTACAGGTAATGAGTGGAGGATAGAGTAGCCTATTAAAGAAGATGCTACAGGTCTGTGACAGCCAGAAATCTTGCTTGTTTGTAGGAGACCAAATACTTATTTTCCACCATAACTTACAACTAACTTCTTTCCAAATCAGACTACGTGATTTTTGGGATTTGTTTTCTCATTTTGCCTCTCATAGTTGAGGTCGACCTATGATGTCAATTACAGGCCTCTCATCTTTTTATGTGGAGCTTGCATAATTGGTGGCTGACTAAATTCTTTTCTCCCCACTGTATATCTATATGGTCTTTTATCTGTTCCCCACTCTAGCTGGAAGTAGGCAATATTAATGCATAATTGCAGGATCAGACTATACTGGGTTTAATTTGTCACCACGGAGACAGATACGTTTTCATAGGACCTGTAGATACATAATGTTAGGATATTTTTACTAAAAACTAAAATCAGCAAAGTTGATTAATAGAGCAAAAGAAAATTGGTTGTAAGTTGGTATCTTTTGTAAACATTCTTAACTAAAATATACCCAAATACCTGAAAATAGAAGTCCTAACTTATTTTGAATTCTGCAATATTTAATTCACCGACTTCCAGGTAGTTTTCTATATTGGTATCAAATGCTGTTGACAACCACCAATAACATATATTGCTATGAAGAGATACATTGATCATTCTTTCCCCCAGTTTTTTCAAATTCCTAAGCACAGGGTGAACAATGCTAATATTCAGTGCAGCAATTCATAGATTTAGTTTTTATTCTTTTTTTAATAGACAGGCCAAAAACTAGCATAGCCGATGAGAGCCTAGTGGCCGGGACCCTCAGTGATCAGCTGTCCACTCTACAATTACTATTTCTTTTAGGCTCAATAGACATTTAGGGCGACATGTCCCAATACGACTGCGCCATTGTTTTGGTGTATTTTGCGCCCAAAAAAAAAACTGTTGACACCCTATCCTCTATATAAATGAACTGTAGTACACCAAAACCAGGCGCATTATACTGTACACCAGGCATGACACATTTGTACGTTTCATAAAGTTGGTGCATCAATTATAACAGCAATGATATGCTATGCGCCTAGATTATGCTATGTACCTAGATTAGGTGCATTCATTTTACAATGCAAAGTAGACCACACGCCAGATTTTTGACAGGTGCGTTCATTCAGGCGCACTATACACTGATTTCATGGTCCTTAAAACTAGCGTGGTGGCGCCTCTTTTCAGACCTGTCGTCCTTATTGCATAATTGCTGGTGGTCCTCCAGGCAACTGATTTCAGGGGGTTCCATGCTCAGACCCAACCTGTACTACTGGTTATGTCTGAACAGGATTTTGAAAGGTATATCCAAGGGATCACCACCACCTAAAAGGTCAAATCAAAATAAAATATATAAAAAGCTTAGTTTAGCCGTATTTATAAAATGATTGATCTGACTCCCAGACAAAGTAAGACCATTTGACCATGGGACGTTTTAACTTTCTCAAGGGAAATGATATGGTAATATAATATTTAATCTGCAAAGTACCAGTCTGCAAAAACAAAAACCCAGCTGTCTGTAATAAACTAGACATCAATGCTGTCTTGCTTATTAAACCCAAAAGGAAGCAGGGTAAAATTATAAGCAAAATAACAAAGCCACTGGAGCCTTTACCAACCTGTACTTTCAGCTAAGTCTAGGCACTCACAGTAACAAGACATAGGAGTGTGAAAAGACGAAAAGGGGTATTCCCATCTCATTAATTAGCTTTAAACATGTAGACAAATGTAATTAAACAGGTTTCATCACTACAAAGATTAGCTTTCAATATGCACGGACAGGTAATTAAAGACTTTCTAAATACATTGGTCTTTTAATTTGAGATTATATTTGCTCTGAGTGCACACAGGCTTCTATAGCTACTCGTCCATATTTCCCTTTCTGATTAGGCAGAGAAGGGAGTGACGTCACCTTGGACAGAGCTCACTCTCAGAGAAGACTCATTATCTCTAACAAGATTAGTTTTTGTTTACAGATAAGCAATGGTTTTCACTCCTCAAAGCACTTTTTTTTTTCTACTGAAGATTAAGGGCGACATGCATGAAATCAGGTGTTAACACGCCAAATTTCATGCGCCTAATAATAGGCTAGAATGCGCCTGATGTATGAAATCGCTCTACAGCAGGTCATAAATCAGGCACATTCAAGCGCTAGGGCAACAGTTCGGGCTCAGGTATACCAACTTTGAAAGTGGTCTTCCTGTTCCAACTGTAATGCGCCCAGAAATGCCGTAGCGAAGCCACAAATATGTAGCTTTACTACGGTTCTAGCCAGCTTCGCCTCCCACACGCCCCCTGAGATCGGGTGCATTACAAAGCGCGGCAGGTGCTATGTAATGCGCCCAGGCGTGGCGTGCAGGAGATTTAAAAATGTATGAACAGGGCTGAAAAGATGCCAGATATCTGGCACAGCCCCGTTTATACATGTCGCTCTAAATCTCCAGCGCTTATGTCTTTGATATGTCTCAGCTAGCTATAGGGAAGTTGAATATACTAATCACTCTTATAGAAGAACCACCCACTGGATGAGACAGAGTGAGCGAAAAGCTTAGTGAAAAAGTGTGGTGAGAAAACCCCTTTACCATATACACTGCCTCTCTGATTTTACTTCTTTTCAGGGTTAGAGCAGTTCTTATCTTGCTTATTTACAAATGTGACCACCTCTCTTAGCTCTAGCAGTAACTGGTCTGGTTATCTCAATCCCTGCTGTGTCTTATCAGCAAAAGAAAATAGCTTGCTTCTCACAGTCTGATATTATATTTCTGAAAAAACTCAAACCTTAGAGTTCCTAACCTGGAAGAAGTCTTGTTCCATCCTGTCAGTTCTGCTGAACACACTTATGTGTAATTACAACTAAGATAACAGAATCACTAAGAAGCTAATAATGTGTCTTGGCAGCATGTAAATTATTCTATCCCACTAGAAGCTTCCTCTTAGGACAAATACAGCTCTACTAGCTCACATTTAAAGCCAAACATCCTGCTTGGACGATATCATTATCTGTCATTACCCTTTTATCACCAATGTAACAATTTCAGCTAGGAACAGGAGCTAGCAGAGCAGAAATGTCAGTCACTGCTATAGACCCGCCCACAGCCTCCACAGGATGTGTGAGCCTGGAGAGGAGTGAAAACAGCTGAATAGGACAACCCCTTTAAGCTGGGAATTCATTTTTAATAATGCTCATTTGGCCAATGGCTATTTCTAAAAAAAACCTCCTCATACACATGCACACTTGGTTTAGCTGAGCTTGTATGTATTGTCAGTAAGAAGAGTAAGCCACTACCAGAAACATCTGGGGACAGCTTAAAGGGGTTGTCTCGCTACAATGATTGGGTTTTAATTAAAAGATCTTTAAAAAACAAGCAGCTTTGCAATATATGTTCATTACAAATGTCCTACTGATTTTGAGCTAGCCCTGTTAGTAGTACTACATCATCTTCTAAAATCTCTATAGCAGCTGACCTGTTGATCCTTATCTCACTGGCTGTCAGGTCTGTATGACTCATCACCTTCAGGAATACAGGTCAGAGCAGAGAGCCCCTCCCACACAGAATGCTTCTGTAGTGGAGGGAGGGGGAGGGCTCTGGCTTCTGTGCCCGTGCTGCCTGGATTAACCCTGTGTGTGCCTGCGTCCTCCTGCTCTCTACACAGATAGATGTGACAGCAGTGACCCTGTGTGTTACTATAATCATGATGTGTCTGTGGAACTGTGACTATACTAATAGAACAGATTAGGCATGTGAACGGTTCATGCTGTGCTGTACTAGTGACATATCCTGAGTATAGTAACACTTCCCAGCTGCCCTGTGTCTGTTCTGATAGGGTTTGTTGTTGCTGGAGATGTGGAGATATGTAAGCTAAGCAGGGGGTATAGGAACACTTGCATTCCCCCTGCTCTGCTATTAGCAATCAATGCTTCACAGACCTCTCTACACTCATAGATCAGCCCTCTCCTGCAGCAGACCTAGGCAGGCACACACAGGGTTAACTCTGGCAGCAAACCCCCCCTCCTGTATAGAAGTTAAGGAGGAGAGCTGCCTGTGTGCTGAGGGGAGGGGGGAAGAGGGAGCAGAAGAGGTAGACCCAGATGCACGCCCCTCAATTCAACTGCCAGGCTCACTGACTTAGGCTGAAAGCTTGTAATGAGACAACTCCTTTAACTACCTTGGGAACAAAAGACTGACCATGTTAATATTCAAAGCCAAACATCTCACAAACATCAGAAGGTTGGCCACCTTTTTAGTGCCCTAATATCTGGCTGAAAATCAGTGCACAATAGTGCAAATTATGGTCCATGCTTTATACCTTTAAAAGAGGACCTGTGATATACACTCACCGGCCACTTTATTAGGTACACCTGTCCAACTGCTCGTTAACACTTAATTTCTAATCAGCCAATCACATGGCGGCAACTCAGTGCATTTAGGCATGTAGACATGGTCAAGACAATCTCCTGCAGTTCAAACCGAGCATCAGTATGGGGAAGAAAGGTGATTTGAATGCCTTTGAATGTGGCATGGTTGTTGGTGCCAGAAGGGCTGGTCTGAGTATTGAGAAACTGCTGATCTCCTGGGATTTTCACGCACAACCATCTCTAGGGTTTACAGAGAATGGTCCGAAAAAGAAAAAACATCCAGTGAGCTGCAGTCCTGTGGGCGGAAATGCCTTGTTGATGCCAGAGGTCAAAGGAGAATGGGCAGACTGGTTCCAGCTGATAGAAAGGCAACAGTGACTCAAATAGCCACCCGTTACAACCAAGGTAGGCAGAAGAGTATCTCTGAACGCACAGTACCGCGAACTTTGAGGCAGATGGGCTACAGCAGCAGAAGACCCACACGGGTGCCACTCCTTTCAGCTAAGAACAGGAAACTGAGGCTCCAATTTGCCCAAGCTCATCGAAATTGGACAGTAGAAGATTGGAAAAACGTTGCCTGGTCTGATGAGTCTCGATTTCTGCTGCGACATTCGGATGGTAGGGTCAGAATTTGGCGTCAACAACATGAAAGCATGGATCCATCCTGCCTTGTATCAACGGTTCAGGCTGGTGGTGGTGGTGTCATGGTGTGGGGAATATTTTCTTGGCACTCTTTGGGCCCCTTGGACACAATTGAGCCTCGTTGCAACACCTTGTTGAATCTATGCCACAAAGAATTGAGGCAGTTCTGAAGGCAAAAGGGGGTCCAACCCGTTACTAGCATGGTGTACCTAATAAAGTGGCCGGTGAGTGTAGGTTTCTTAGGCTTTCAGGCGGATGCAAAATTATTACTATGCTGCACAGACTTGGGAGTACTCTACTTTTCTCTATCACTTAGTGCCAAATAAGTCAGATGCTTGTAAAAAATAAATTTACCTAGAATATCTCTTTAAAGGGCTTTTCTCACCATGGTGTCATAAGCAGTTTTACACTTACTCTGTCTCCTCAGGTTGTGGGTTGTTCTATAGCAGTAGTTATCTTCTCTGTAAGTAACTTAGCCCTTACACTGACAAGTGCAGGAGATGTTGTCATCTCTTCAGTGAACATAAGGTACATTTGCTGTGAGGACTGAAAACAATGGCTTATCTGTAATCTTGCTAGAGAATATTAGATTGTTCCCGAGCTCAGTCCATTCATGGGGTGACATCACTCCATGCTCCAAGCGCTTTGCTGTAATCAGATAACAGATTTATGGTCAGGTAACCAGGTAACCACAGAAACCTGTGTGCACTCAGAGAACATTAAATGTCAGATCATGACTTAAAGGGGTTTTCTCGCTACAAATATCATCTCTCCTTTGATGGGGACATTAAACATAAGCACTTTTGCTATTGGTTTGCATTACCTAAATCACTTAGTTTAGCAGATCTGAGCTAATCTGTGCATCTATAGCTATTTCTGCAGCACGTGGATGGGACACGCCCCCCTTTTCTGTGCTTGGCTGACTGATATTTCTTTCAGCCTGTTCAGACATGCCCCCTGGACGTGACGCCCCCTGCGCTGTGATTGGCTGCCTGCACTCTGTGCTTACTCCCTTCTGAGCTGTTGAAACTGAAACGACCTGCCCATGATGATTGTGTGTGTATAATAGAGGCTTTTTCAGCTTCTCTCTATGTGATGGCTCTATGTAAAGGATCTGGGCAATTCTAGATTCATTCTCACCTTATATAACACAGTCTTATACACTGCTCACCCCCCCGCCCTCCATATAACACAGCCTTATAAGGGTATGTTCACATGATGTGTTGGGTCCGTATTAACATACGCTTTTAGATGTATGTTTGGGTCTGTCTAGACCAGACCTGGGCAAAGTACGGCCCCCGGGCCGCATCCGGCCCGCCAGCACGTCGGATGCGGCAAGCGGCGTACCATGCCCAGGTCTACTAATAGTAGCGCTGACAGCCCGCCGCAGCCGGGTATTGCTGAGAGGCCGCCGCGGCCGGGTATTGCTGAGAGGCCGCCGCGGGCCGTCAGCGCTACTATTACTGGGGAATTAGGCAGCGACGCGGTGAACTCCGCTCACCGCGCCGCTGCCTCTCCTCGGCGCACACAGAGTAATCACTCTGTGCGGGCCCAGGAGCTGACGGAGGAGCGTCCCGGCGCCGGCGGCATGACGTCATCACGCCACCAGCCCAGGAAGCTCCTCGGATGGAAGATGAGCGCGCTCGGCCGGGAGTCAGGTAAGCCAAGGTGAGTATTAGTGTTTGTTATTTTTAATTTTGGCCATAAAACTATATACCTGCCTGGGGACACACCTCACTATCTATATACCTGCCTGGGGGACACACCTAGCTATCTGTATACCTGCCTGGGGACACACCTCACTATCTATATACCTGCCTGGGGGACACACCTCACTATCTCTATACCTGCCTGGGGACACACCTAGCTATCTCTATACCTGCCTGGGGACACACCTAGCTATCTATATACCTGCCTGGGGACACACCTAGCTATCTATATACCTGCCTAGGGACACACCTCACTATATATCTGCCTGGGGACACACCTAACTATCTATATACCTGCCTGGGGACACACCTAACTATATACCTGCCTGGGGACATACCTAACTAACTATCTCTATACCTGCCTGGGGACATACCTAACTAACTATCTCTATACCTGCCTGTGGACACACCTGGCTATCTCTATACCTGCCTGTGGACACACCTGGCTATCTCTATACCTGCCTTGTTACACACCTAACTATCTATATACCTGCTTGGGGACACACCTGGCTATCTCTATACCTTCCTGGGGACACACCTAACTATCTATATACCTGCTTGGGGACACACCTGGCTATCTCTATATCTGCCTGGGGACACACCTAACTATCTATATATCTGCTTGGGGACACGCCTGGCTATCTCTATACCTGCCTGGGGACACACCTAACTATCTATATACCTGCCTGGGGACACACCTGGCTATCTCTATACCTGCCTGGGGACACACCTAACTATATATCTGCTTGGGGACACACCTGGCTATCTCTATACCTGCCTGGGGACACACCTAACTATATATCTGCTTGGGGACACACCTGGCTATCTCACTACCTGCCTGGGGACACACCTAACTATCCATATACCTGCCTGGGGACACACCTAACTAGTCATATACCTGCCTGGAGACACACCTAACTATCCATATACCTGCCTGGGGACACACCGAACCATCCATATACCTGCCTGGGGACACACCGAACCATCCATATACCTGCCTGGGGACACACCTAACTATATACCTGCCTGTGGGAAGCCCTATCTATATACCTGCCTGTATGGAGACCTAACTAGCTATATACCTGCCTGTGTGAAGCTTTAACTACATACCTGCCTGCATGGAGCCCTAACTAACTAGATACCTGCCTGAGGTGAGCTGTACCTATCTAGATACCTGCCTGAGGTGAGCTGTACCTATCTAGATACCTGCCTGAGGTGAGCTGTACCTATCTAGATACCTGCCTGAGGTGAGCTGTACCTATCTAGATACCTGCCTGAGGTGAGCTGTACCTATCTAGATACCTGCCTGAGGGGAGCTGTACCTCTCTAGATACCTGCCTGAGGGGAGATGTACCTATCTAGATACCTGCCTTAAGGGAACTGAACCTATCTAGATACCTGCCTGAGGGGAGCTGAACCTATCTATATTACTGCCTGAGGGGAGCTGTACCTATCTATATACCTGCCTGTGGGGAGCTGTATCTATATACCTGCCTGCGGGTACCTATATACCTGACTGAGGGGAGCTGTATATACCTGCCAGACTGAGGGGACATACATACTGAGAGCTGTATATATTTTTCCCTAAAATGAGGACAATTGGCTTCTACCTCATTGGGGGTTTTTGCCTTCCTCTGGATCAACACCTTAGCACAACATGCCGAAATAGATGGACGACTTTTCTTTTTTTAGCCTTACAAACTATGAAACTATATAGCTGCCTTACTGTGTACCATCAGTATATATAGAGGTATATAGATACATCCCCCAGTAAGTTTCCACAAAGATAATCCCCCAAAAACGAATTTTCCCGTTCATCCTATGTTTTTATTAGTCCAGCCCTCCAAAAGCATCGCACTTTCTCATGCGGCCCAATGGGAAAATTAATTGCCCACCCCTGGTCTAGACGGACCCAAACACGCATCTAACAATGAGCAGTGTGATTTTACACTGCTCGCAATGTAAAACACGTATCGGCGTTCACATGATGGATCGCCAATGCGTGTTTACATTGCGCCTTTTGGATCCGTCTTTCGGATCCATTCCAAGAATTGACATGTCAATTCTTGAAGCAAAAGACGCAGCAGGAGCCATATAATAAAGTATAGGGTGTGATCCTGCAGCATTCAGCACGGATCCAAACATGCAGCTGTGTGTTGGATCCGATTGACGCTACGTTTTTGGATGCGATTTTTGGGTACAACACGGACCTAAAATTGTAGCCAAAAATGCCATGTGAACATACCCTAAGGCCATGTTCACACGGCTTAAAATGGGACGTATTTCACCCCATATTTCGCGCCGTAATGCGCGAAATACGGGGTGAAATACGTCCCATTCATTATGGTAATCCACAGTTCTCATAGAGAACTATGGATTACGCCTCCCCTCCCTGCTCACACAATACGCCGAGCGGGGAGAGAAGCAACATGTCATTTATTCACGGCGTATATGCGCTGTGAATAATTCATGTCTATGGGGCCGGCGAATAAGCCGTGTGAACCCTGACTTAGTCTGCTCTACCTCCTGCCTGATAACAGAGGGAAGGGGGCAGTGTACCTTTCTCACATTTGTTTCATCAGTTCAGGCTGTATGTATGACTGCTTACAGCAATGCAGGTGTTCTGGTTACAAGGAGCCTGGAGCGGACAGCTCTGCAGCCATGAGAACACTGCAGGAGGGCTGCAGAGCTGTGACACCCACTCCCTTCCACTGCACACACAGAATGATGATGTCACGACTGTTCAGTGAGGGAGATAAGACTCGCCCCTGAATTTGAAGCTGTAACAGACAGAAACAGCTCAAGTCTGCGGAAGCGTGTAATGATAAAACCCCTTTAAGTAAAATCTATTGACCAATGTATTTAGAAAAAGTCTTCATTTAACTGTTCCTTCATGTTGAACGCTAAGTCTTTGTAGTGAGAAGACCCCTTTAAAGAGCTCCTAGATGAGGTCATGACATTTTTAAATGACAATAACCCTTTAATTAAACTATGTATTGTATAAAAGTAAACTCTACATATGTGATTATATGTACAGTAAATGTTGATGTTGCCGAAAGTACCTGGTTAAGGTGTATTCCCTGAGTCCTGAGTGTAAGTTCATGGCGGAAAAAGTGCCAATACAGCCACGAAGACGCTTGTCACGTCCAGCCTTCCATGTGACAAAAAGAGGGCTAGAGATAAGAAAAGTGAACAAACAGTAAGATGAAGTACAAGATTAAGTATAATAATCTAGGAAGAACTGACCTCACTGCATGAATGAGATTAGAAGGAAAATGTTTGTCAATATACATGCACACACAAAACTGACTCCGTAATACAGCTGGCTCAAATTTATATATGGGTAGATGCACATTCTCTAATAGTAGTGTTACAATACTATCCCATATAAAATTAAATTTAAAAAGGCATTGAAAGTCCATGTTAGAAGAGAGGATTTAGTTATGGAAAACATTATGATATATGAACATCAGGACACCCCTCTGCGATCTGTCAGCAGACCTGGACATTTATTGACTATATCTCTATTTAAATGTCATCTTAAAATGTTTGCTATATTTTAACCCCTTCCTGACAACCGGTCATAATGTGGCTCTTTGTTTCTTCCTCCCCGTCTTCCAAAAGCCATAACTTTATTTTATTAGTATAATGTTGTACCGTGTTAGCCATAGAAAGTAGTAGAATAGTGAAGAAATCAGGCGATACCTTTTAGAGGCTAACAGAGTATATTTGATGGTGAGCTTTCGAGAGGACTAGCTCTCTTCTTCAGACATGATGTTATACAACAAACTGAAAATACACAGACTTTTTATACACAAAAGACATGGATCTTCAAAGGGAATTAGAATCCTTAAAAATAACAAAATGCAATATAAGTAGAGCAGCTATTTACAACAGGTCAAGAAATAAACAGTCTGGAAACTTGTGAGGCGTGACAGGAGGGATCAGTAATTATTTCTCTTATCTATATGCAATCAGGGGAGATTTGTAGCTCTCACAGTTCACACATAGTTTGACATGAAGCTGGCATGAATATTTAACCCATTTTGCAGAGTTTTACATTTTTTGCATTAATTTATATTCCCATTCCTTCCTCTCCCTCTGAGTCTTAAAATGTCCCATTACGGATGTCCCTTTGAAGATCCATGTCTTGTGTATAAAAAGTCTGTGTATTTTCAGTTTCTTGTATAACACCATGTCTGAAGAAGAGAGCTAGTCCTCTCGAAAAGCTTACTATCAAATATACTCAGTTAGCCTCTAAAACGGTATTGCCTGATTTCTTCACTCTTCTATAACTTTTTTTTATGACAGACATATGAGGGCTTTTTTTTTGTGGAACAAGATGTATTTTTTTAACGGTGTTATTGACTGTACCATAGAATGTACTGGAAAACCAAAAACAATTCTAAAATGGGGTGAAATGTGAAAAAAAACATACTTGCACCATGTCTGCTTCGGTAAAAATGATGTGTAAGGCCATGTTCACACGGCTTATTCTGGGACGTAATTCAGTCCGTAATTGCGCGCCGAAGTGCACTAATTACGGGCTGAATCCGTCCCAGTAACTACGGTAATGCAGAGTTCTCATAGAGAACTATGCATTACGTCTCCTCTCACTGCTTGGCGAATACGCCGAGGGGGGAGATAATTGACAGGTCACTTTCTAGCGGCATATACGTGCCGCTAGCAGTGATTGTCTATGGGCCGGCGAAGTGCCGGCCCCCCGCTCGCTCCCCCGCTCCCGCCCACACGGCGTAATTATCTGTATTCTGCAGGTCGATACTATTCCGTTGATACCTAATATGTGGCGTTTGCATTGTGTCAGCATTTTGTTTTTTGTAAAATACAAACATTCTCTAGTTCTTAAATTTGTGCTGCAGCGCCATTTTCCGTGACTAATAACTTTTTTGCTTTTCCACCTATGGTCCTCGGTGATGGTGCATTTTTTGTGGACTAAAGCTTACTTTTTACTTATACCATTCTGCAGTAGATGTGACTTTTGATCTTTTTTTATTCCAAATTTTAGGGGATGTGAAATGACAAAAAAACACTTAATTTTGGCGGTTGGAATTTTTTTTGTTCTACGGCCTTCAGCGTACAGGAGAATGATGTTATATTTTTTTTTCCAACATGTTATTATTGGAGAATTTATAAATGCAAAAAGGACAAATACAAATCTTAAAAAATAAGCGAACCTCTTCCACCCAGTCACAATGATCAATAGAGTCTCAATGATTTGTGAACATAGGACTAGAGATTGCGATGTAACGAAGATTGCGAGAACTAGTTATAGAATCAAAACTGGACACAGTCTAGCAGGTTCATCTGTAGACATGACAACCACAATACAGTAAAAACAACAATACATGGTCATGGTCATTGAAGGAAGGACTACATAGCTTGACCAACTACAGAGATAAGGTCATGGGGTAATAGTCCGTTCGCTAAGAACAAGGCGTAGGTGAGACATATCTTAGGTGTCACCTAATGACGTGACCAGATGGAGCAGCCGATTGAACCAATAATGCTGCGTCAGTTGGAATCATGGCACCTGTAACACAAGGCAGGTGCGATTTACTGGAAGCATTTAGTCGCGCCCAGAGGGGACACCCCAAGATCTAGGAGGAGATTGTGAGCAGCAGAAGGGCAAAACATTAAGAATAACTAAGAAGAGGGAGGGGGGGGGGAATGCCTGGCACATCCACAAGAGAGTGAGAGATCCACTATCTCTTAAAGGGAACGTGTCATCAAAAAAATTACTTATTGTTTAATTCACATTTTTGTGTTAAACACATTTTTAGGAATTTTTGGTTATGTTTTTTTTTTATTTTCCATATCACTTTCAATATTTTTTTTAAAATAATTCTTAAGTTCTGCAATTTTCACTTTGGCCACTAGGCCTAATAATCGTCTGACACTTCCTGTTCTGTTTAGAGAGCTTTTCAGCATTGTGCTCATTATCAGTGAAAGCAGGGTCACACTGAAAGGAGACACCATTGTGTACAGATAACACAGACTCCACCAATCACAAGAGGAGATGTCACAGCTCCCCCTCTCCCCTCCCTTCACAGTGAAAACTCTCCTATACAAGTCTATGGGACAGAATCTGTTATAAGAATCCTAGGGGCATGAAGCTGTTGTAAAGTATCTCTCTGACTGCTGTTAAAGCAGTGCAAGCAAGAATGTCTTCCCCACAATCATAAATAAATGGCCGAATTGAGAAATCTACAATCAGGAAATAAAAACGACTGAGAGGAAAAGAATGTGGATCAGGGGCTTGATTTAATAAGTCCAAAAAAAAATTGTCGACAGATTCCCTTTAACATATCGACAACACCACACAAGAAGAAGGTTACCAGTCGGGGTCATCTCCTGAGATTTGGTATGCCAAATACCAGGTGGTGAGACTAAAACACTGTCTGAACTTTAATCAGATATGAGCTGGGAGTAATTTAATAAAGTTTTTCCATAGTTGATAGAACTGTTTGCCTTTTTGTTCCTTATAAAGAGAGGTTTCCACCCAGTCCATCCGGAATAGATGAGAAAGTTTTTCTAAGAATAGTTTGTGTTGGGGGATGGGTGTATCCAGCAGTTTAATATTAACTTCGTTGCTGCTGCTGCTGATATGTAGTATAATAGTTTCTTGTGAGGCCCAGAGAGGCTGGGGGATCCGGCGGGGAGGAGACCAAAAATGTACCATTCAGGAGAATCAGAGCAAAAGCGAAGCAAGTGAGTAGTTACAAAGGAGCGAATCTGGGACCAAAATGACTTAATGTGAGGGTGACTTAATGTGAGGGCAGGACCAGAGGCAGTGCAAAAGGTCAGAATGAGGAGAGAGGCATTTGGGACAAGCGTGCGTGGAAGAGGTGCCCATCAGGTAACCTCTATGTGGGGAAACATGACATTTCCCAATAGAACATGGAAGGGATAAACTTCGATATCGATAAGGAATGTCCATGAGGCCAGGCCTTGTGGTTTAGTGGTGTAATCCAGTAAAGGGCGGAGGGAGCCGTAATAACGTGTGATTTGGCCTTAGATTGGTGGGTGGATACTGTCAGAGCTAGGAAGGGGTCATTCCAGTCCCTATCAGTTAAGTGCTTGATGACTTCATGCATGTAGCTACAGGCTCGTAAGTAATAGAATGGTTGAGGACCGACAGATGCAAATGTCAATTTGGCCTCACTGAAAAGGAGAGGTCTTTTCATGTTCGGGTCCAATAAATTATCTATTCTCCTGATCCCTCCCCGCTGCCAGCGAGAAAATTCGGCATGCGCTCGCCCACTCTGGAAGTATGGGTTCCCCAGGAAGGGAAGTGGTAGTGAGTATCTGGGGTCGAGACCCTGAAGCTGCCGCGCCTTAGTGGTGGGATGTCTAAGAATGGCATGTGTAAGAGGCTAATTAGAGCTATGTCGGGCACTAGTTGTTGATCTATGTTAATATTGGTATAAAATCAAGTATTAAGTAGCCAATCCCCAATGACACGAAGCGGAGTTGCCAAATTATAGAGTTGAAGGTTCGGAAAGTTGAGGCCCCCGTTTTTCCTGGGCGGATATAGAACCCTCAGGACTACTCGGGGTCTACGATTATTCCATATGAATCTGAGAAAGCAGGCATTGATCCATTTCACGTTTGAGGTAAATCGGGAATGATTGGAGGATATAAAGGAGTTTGTGGAATATAATCAATTTTATTATGTTAGCCCGGCCCAGGGGTGAGAGTGTGAGATTTTTCCAGCTGTTGAAGTGAGTCTCGAGGGATCTGATCAATGGTCTGATGTTTTCGGAATAGACTATGTTATATTTTAATAGACCGGACTTTAACATACAGAAACAAATATGTATTTTTTTTGTAAAAATGTCAAAAGGGTATAATTTAAACTTTTAATATTTTTAAATTGTATTACATCTTAATTTTTTTTTTTTTTTTTTTTACACTTTAACATTTAAAAAACTTAAAGCAAAAAGTGTGGGCTAAAGTGTAGTTTTTATTGGTACAATTTTTGGGTGTATGCGACTTTTTGATAAATTAATTCCAATTTTTTGGGGGGATATGAAATGACCAAAAAAACCCCTCAATTTTGGCATCTGGAATTTCTTTTTTTTTTCTCATAATAAATTTTTATTAGAACAATTTTTCAACAATTAACAACATAAAGTCAAAGAAAAACAACAGTAGTTATATGCAAGGGAAGGTCGGATGGAGAACCAAACATAAAACCCAGATAAGGGAGAACGGCCAGGACCTAGACCTTCCCAATAATGACCCTTGCCCAAAACAAATGAGGACCCGAAAGGTTGGAGCGGGTTCAGTAAGAAGATGGGCACCAAGGTACCTTGGACCTAATGGGCCAGTGGCCTTACTGACACAAATATGAAAAAACAAAATAAAACACCAAAAAACAACTAGGAAACGGGTAAATTAAGCGAAAGGAATAAGAGGGACGAAAAATAGGAAACAGGGAAAGGAAAATAGGGTATACCGCCGGGCAGGGGAGAGGCACACAAAGAGAAATGTATTCAAACCTCAAAAAGAGAAGTAAACTTCAAATGCCAAGGTACGAAGGGAATAGCTATTGTCTAGCTGCCCCCCAAAGCCCGAAATTCTGGGCTAGATTGGTATCTGATCCAAGAAGCCCATGTACGAAAGACCCCACCAGCGTCCTCGTGGGTGTGCGCAATTAGTTCCTCCATACGGTGGATAAATGCGACTTCGCTTACCCATTCCGATATGGAAGGAGGAGTAGTCTGACGCCAATGACGTGGAATCACTGTTTTTGCCGCTTGAAGGAGATGCCTTGTCAAGGATTTCTTATACGAAGATTGTGAGCACTGCAGCATAAACAAAAGTGTGGCTTCTGGAGAATCAGGGACAGAGACCCCAGTGCAATCTTTAATGGCCTGGAGGACCTTTTCCCAAAAGTTCCTCAGGGATCGCATCTGGAATTTCTTTTCTTCTCTGATGTTAAGCGTATGGGATAAATGATGTTATATTTTAATAGATTGGACTTTTACAGATGGGGCGATACCATTTATATGCAACTTTTAAAAAAAAATTATTTGTAAAATGGCAAAATGGGGGTTATTTTTTGTAAAAATTTTTTTTTTTACTTTAATACTTAGTCCCCCTAGGGTACATGACCACGGCAATGGCGGCATCTAGCTGATTGAGGAATGGTGCTGCGTAGCGCTCCTCCATCCAATAACACCCCCTGCAACGTAATTGCAGGGGGGTTATCGGTTGCCATGGCATCTGAAGCCTCATGCAGGCTTCCGCAGCTACCATGTGTGTACACCTATCTATGACATGGACATAGGCCGGGGGTAATAGGTAATGAATGAAACTCATGCCGCCGTGTTATTGGACGGAGGAGCACTGCGCAGCACCATTCCTCAATCAGCTAGATGCCATTAAAAAAATCCAAACATTGTCTATTTTTCGCCACGGCGCCATTTTGTGCGACCAATAACTTTTTTGTACTAACAACTATGGACTTGAGTGAGGGACATTTTTTGCGGGCTGAAGTGTTCTTTTATTGGTAGGAGTTTGGAATACATGGGACTTTTTTTTTATCAATTTTATTCCAATTTTTAGGGGACGTGAAATGTCCAAAAAATGCAAATTTTTTTCGTTTGGAGTTTTTTCTATTCTACAGTGTTCAGCATATGGGATACATCATGTTATATTTTAATAGATCTGACTTTTTCAGATGCAGCGATACCAATTATGTATAACTTTATTATTTAATTTTTTGGGTATTTGTAAAATGGCAAAAGGGGGTGATTTGAACTTTTAATATAGATTTTTTTTTTTTTACATTACCTTTGAGTCCCCCAAGTGGGTGCTTCACCACTAGGGGGTGTAATCATTTATACAATGCATTAGGGTGCACAAAGATGGCGGTTTTTCTACTTCCTGCCTGGGACAAGAAGTAGTAAAACTTAAAACATGGCGGCGATGGAAGCATTCGGAAGGCTTCCAGCTGCCACTTTAATGGATGGGGACACAGCAGTCTTGCCACTGATGTCCTGATCGTCATTCAGACGCAGCAGCCATGTTCGTCACGGTGTCTAAGGGGTTAAACAGCACGGGATGGAGCCGGCTCCATCCTATACTGTAACTGGTGGGTGTTAGCTGCAATTACAAAGTCCCTTTCCGGCATCAGGACGTACCCATATATCCAATGTCGGTAAGGGGTTAAGCATGTAAGCGAAGGCTATAAGCAAATATATTGCTGTTCTGATTTTGGTTCATTTCAGCGTTAGAGCAGTTCTTAGCTTCTGCTAGTATATAGAAGGGCTCCTAGGTTACCGACTGCCTCTCTGCTCTAGCAGCCATGACCCTGATGATGACATCACCCCTTGCTTATCTTCTCAGCAACACAGGAGCGTGTTTATCTACATTGATTCATCTGACCTCAGTCCTGTTTTCTTGGTTTCACTTTGAATTCGGGGGCGTGTTTACTGGCTTCCTCTAGGCTGCAGTAGAAGCCAGGTCTGTAGCTATAGCAACTAGTGCTGGAAGCTTATCAGGATAGATCAAACAGGTCTGTAGCTATAGCAACCTGAGGAGCGGATGCAGCCCAAGTGGGGATATCTCTGAATAGGTAGGACACTGGTAATGGACATATAGTGCAAAGTGACTTGTTTTTGCAAGACCTTGAGCATAAAAAGCGATCCTTGTAGTGAGACAACCCCTTTAACCCTTTAGAGCATTATAGCCACCTGCCCTGCTATTAAAACCTTTCCATCACCAATCCCCTCTAACAGGCTTGGCTAGGAATAGCAAAGCTGATGATGCCGATCACTGTTGTAAACCCACCCACAACCTGACCAGGAAGTGGGGGCCTGAAGCAGACTGTGAAGAGCAGGCTCTGTGAAACTAGATGTGAAAATTCCTCTAATGCCATATTTTGTTACAGATATTCTATGTAGTTAATGTAATGTAAATACATACATGCAGGTGCTTTAAGTGCAATGCTATAACTGTTCCTAAAAGGGGTAATCTCATATCATTGATTAGGTTGTAGGCAAAGTTAAATTTTTACCAAATAAATTTTTTCTGATTTTACTTCATTTTAGAAATGCAGTAGATTATCTATCCTGTTGTTTCCAGATGGTTTCCCAAGTTATGGATCACCTTTGTGCTCTAACAGTTATATGTCTTATTAGTAGAAGGGGGGCTGCGTGGCTAAAGCATAGAGATGGTTAGTAACCTAGGAAACCATCTGTAGACAAGTAGGACAGATAACCTGCCATATATTTCAAATGAAGCAAAATCAGAAAAAAAGTATTTGGTAATAATGTTTATTTACCTTTCCCCAAAGGTTTAAAGCTAATCAATGAGATTGGAGTACTCCTTTAAAGAGAACCTGTCACATAGGTTATGCCCCCCTTGCTGAGGGCAGCACAAGCTAGTGTCAGACCTGCTGTTTCCAGCGCTGTGTCCCTTATTCTGTAAGATGCTGTTGTTTTAGAGCATTTAATGATAAAATCTGCAGTTTTCAGCCAGAAAAGTCATGGAGAGTCCGTTTTTTCCAAACCCCGCCCACCTGAGGCTAGCCCCGCCCACCTCAACTGACTAACCTATTTGAATAGGTAGAAACATGTGAATAACTGCCAGGTGGGTGTGGCTAGCCTTTGGTGGGCGGGACCAACACCTGCTCATGAATAACATTTTAGCATTAAATACTCAAACTCCAGCATCTTACAGAATAAGGGACACAGCGTTGGAAACAGCAGGTCTGACACTAGCTCGTACTGTCCTCAGCAAGGGGGCATAATCTATGTGACAGGTTCCCTTTAATACACACTGCTGTTTTATCACTGAAGAAACCCTTTTTATATGACATCTCAGTTCTCTTTCGTACACCAAAGAAGAAGAAAAAATATCAAAACAGTCCAAAAGACTCTGTGTAGTGAAAGGCATGTGGTAGCCATTTTTCCTTTTCAGTAGGCTGTACCCATGTACACTCTGATAATGTCCCTGCAGCGCTCACATAATCACGTACAGTGTATGTGACTAGAGGAGGATAAAAAATCCTGGACAGTGCTTTCTATCGAGCAGAACAGCAGAAGTGATGAATGAATACTTAGGGCCACATGTATGAAAACTGTCTTGGTCTAAGACTTTCTTTGTTGCCCATAGCAACCGATCAGTGCTCCCCTTTCATTTCATATAGTGCTCTGAAAAAAATTAAAGGAGAGCTGATCGGTTATTATGGGCAACAAGGAAAGTCTTAGACCTAGACAGTTTTCATACATGTGACCCTTAATTTATTAATCTCAAAAATAATCTCTATTAGTATGGAATTCCCTTTTTCAAACCCCATAGGTTATTACTGTCCCAAAACGGGGCATGGTACCATCCAGTTGTCATGCTATGCATACATTTCCAGGAGGAGTAAGAGCATCATCAGGCAGAGTTGTTGGAAACAATGTTCCAGTACTGATATTTTATGCAGAATGCAATGGGGATGTATAATCAATACTGTTTAACTAATTAAGATCAAATAGATGGTCTTCTCTTCTTATTAGGTGCTTTTATTTTCTGGGGGTTTTTTTTCTTCTCTTCTTTATAGAATGATGAGGGCAGTTGTCTCTTCTAAGCTGTTTAGACATAGGATTGACAGCAGCCACATGGGCCATCAGAATCTATGGGAGAGTATTGTGGGCATGCTCTATGACCTGTGTAGAGGTCATTATGTGGGGATGGAGAGCGATTGAGCTGTGACTATCACGTATTGTGAATGTTAGATTCTGTTTTGTCTCTAGATGTGCGTTACTGGTCATTGTAATCGGGTCCGATGATGATAATGAGGAGACTGATGAGAAGTAAGGCGATGTCTACACTGCATCGGACAAAAAACGGCCTGAAATCGTCCGTTTTTTCTCCGATGCAGGACTGCGGTTTTTGTCACGTTTTGTGCAAAAACCGCGGTCGCTTCTCATTTTCCTGACGTCGCCCATACAATTGTATTGTATGGGAAGCGCCAAGAAAACGAGAAGCGCCGGCGTATTATACAACATGCTGTACAATACGCCGCTGCCGAAAGACGGGCAGAGAAAAGACGAGCTGTGTAGACTGCAGCTCGTCTTTCCTATTGCCGTCTATGGGGCCGCAGGAACGATCGTATCTGCGGCGCTTTTAAAAAACGAGAACTGCCGAAGATACGATCGGATTCCCGTGCAGTGTGGATATAGCCTAACAAAAAATTCTTAAAAACTTAAATAATTGGCAACTTTGTGATGACACATTTGTGTTCTAGTAAACATGTCAGAAATGCCTATAGGCTCTTTTAGCTTTGCATGAAAATTCGATTTGCTTTTTTCTGTGTCGGTCACATTCTTTTCTACAGAACATAGACACAACATGAGGGTATGTTGTCACACTGTGGATCCTATGCCCAATTCTAGACAAAATCAGTAGTGATTCCACTGATCTTTTAACTTCAGTGGAGCTATTAACATGCAATTTTGTGGCATAAAGCAGAATTTTAGTTGCCTATAGCAAATCCTGCCTGTGTGAACACCACCTGATAGTTAAACATATGATTTAGTACTTAATCGTAAAATATAGTTTTAATTTAGATATGTTTAATTTCCAGTCTGGTCGGCAGACTGCTTCTCAGCTGTTAGGAGGATATTAATATTCTTCCTTTATGTTGCATAATGCCTCCAAGGATTCATTTGTCTCACATCACAGTACAAAAAAAAAACAGATGATCACAGTTTTATTCCGATCAAAATTACGGCTAAACTCCACCTATGATTATTATCATTCTAGATTAAGGAGTGTCATAGGGTAGTGCTATACATTTAAAGGGAACCTGTCCCATAGATTATGCCCCCCTTGCTGAGGACAGCACAATCTAGTGTCAAACCTGCTGTTTCCAGCGCTGTGCCCCTTATTCTGTAAGATGCTGTAGTTTTAGAGCATTTGCCCCTCAAATCTTATTCATGAGCAGGTGTTAGCCCCGCCCACCAAAGGCTAGCCCCACCCTGACAGTTATTCAGGCTGAAAACTGCAGATTTGAGCACTAAATGCTCTAAAACTACAGCATCTTACAGAATAAGGGACACAGCGCTGGAAACAGCAGGTCTGCAACTAGCTTGTGTTGTCCTCAGCAATAGGGACATAACCTATGTGACAGGTTCTCTTTAATTCGGTGGTCCTGTATTCCATTCAACGAGAGATTACAAAAATGCTTCCAGTTGTTATTTAGCCTATTTTGAAGAGAGACTCTCCTTTTGACAAAACAATAGTTTAATAAGCTACTTTTGAAATACTTTACAGTTGTTGTACTAGTGTCTTTATTATAGACAAGCAACGCTAAATATTTTGAGAGTTGTCCTTGACAAAAGACAGCAGTTTAGTGCCACCCTACTGTCAGACATTGGATGTAACAGCTTAGCTCTAATGCCACAGTCATGCATGGATTTGCAGTGGACCTCACCGAAGCGTGAAATCAACAACAAAGGCTTTACGTTCTAGACAGTAACATAGTAAAAAGGTTAAAAAAGATGCAGGTCCATCGAATCCAGGCTACAACCTTACTGTGTTGATCCAGAGAAAGCCAAAAACCCCTATGAGGCCAAAGCTAATTATCCCATACAAGAGGAAAAATTCCTTCTGGCCTCCAAATATGGCAGAATAAGGCCGTGTTCACACGGCTTATTCCCGACGGATTTGTGAGCCGTATTGAGCTCACAAATCCGCCGTGAATATGGGGGCGGGACGGGGGCGTTGCCGGAGCGCGGCGGGGGGCGCCGCTCCCGGCCCCATAGACAATGCATTGTTTACAGCGCGTACGCGCCGTAAATAATGTGCATGTCACTTTCTCCCCCCGCGGCGGATTCGCCCAGCGGGGAGGAGCGACGGAATCCACTGTTCTCTATGAGAGCAGTGGATTACCGTAATGACAGGGACGGATTGGCGCCATACTGCAGCGCAAATCCGGCGCGGAGTACGGCGCCAATCCGTGCCCAAATAAGCCGTGTGAACGAGGCCTAAGTCCCTAAATCATCATCCCATCTCCAGAATCTAGAAACTGTTACAGTTTATTTCTTAACAAAGGCATCTGAGCATAAATTGTAAGCTCTTGCGAGCAGGTCCCTCACACCTCTCGTTTCATCTGTTTTACTACGTAAAGTTTGTTTTTTGTCTGTATTTATACCCTCTGCATTGTAAAGTGCTGCGGAATATGTTGTAAATAAAGATTATTATTAACCCCTTCGCGCAAAAGGATGTACCAGTACGTCCTGATTGCATGACTTCATGCACGATCACCGCATGAAGTCAACTCTACATTATAGCTGACTCCCTGTGCCATGGCCAAAAAGCAGAGTTTGCTTCGCTTGCTGCTGATTGACCCCTTAGCTGCAGCGGCCAATCTATGGTAAAGACAGAGAGGGTGGGGGGCTCCCTCTATCGGCAAAAGAGCCCACCGCGCTGCAATCGTGGGCCCTGAAGTCTTCCCCGGCAGCCCAGAAGCCTAAGCTTTTGTAAGGCTTCCGGGCTGTCTGTGATGTCCCCCACCCTGGTAACGGGACAGTACATGGTGTGACAATTCCTCACAAAAACAGTACAGACATTACTTTTCCCCGTTTTGTAACCCCAATTCACAGATGGCTAAATTTGGCCCCCTATTGGGACAAGTGAAAATAGTGTAAAAAAAAAAGTGAAAAAAGAAAAAAAAAAAAAAAAAAAAAAAACCACCCCCTTTTGCTTTAAAAAAAATTTTTCCCCCACCCCTCTTTCCCCGAAAAAAAAAATAAATTCGTTTACGGTTTTTTGGGATTGTCGCTTTCTGAAATGACCTGCCTAAAAACATTTTTTGCTTGTTTAACCCCCCCAAAAGGACAGCTTTAAAAAAAAAAAAAAAAAAAAAACACTTTTTATGCTACTACATAAAAATCTATATAAATTGGGTATTGCCGTAATCATATAGACCCAAATAGTAAAACTAACATGTCACGTACACTGCACGGTGAGCGCTTTTTAAAAAAAAAAGAAAAATACCAAAATTGCTGTATTTTTTTTCATTCCTGCCCCCCAAGAAATGGATTTAATGGGGGGATAAAAAGTCATGTCCCCTGAAAAAATGGTACAAAAAAAAAAAAACAAAATTACTATTCTGCAAAAACAAGACCCACACAGCTCTTTTTCACAGGAAAAAAACAAAAGTTAGGGGTCTCAGGCTATGGTGATGCAAAAAAAATGTTTCTTTTTTTTAAAAGAAAGTGTTTTTATTTTTTTTAAAAGGCTAAACATAAAAATATACCCAAATTGGGTTTCGTGTAATCTATAGACTGTGTTTTTTAAAAAAAGCATGGGTTTTTTTTGTCCCCTGGTTGTGGTCGTGTAAAAAAAAAAAAAAACCATTAGGATTTCGTATTTTGGGTTTATCCCGCCCCAAAAACCTTGATAAAAAAGGGTAAAACATCTATGAACCTCAAAATTGTTCCAGAAAACTCAACTTTTCCCGCAAAAAATAAGCCCTTAATCAGCTCCATGCACAGAAAAATAAACTTCTGGCTGCTGGATTATGACAATATAAAATGCTATTTTTTTTTTTTTTTTACAAATGTACAAGCAGTCCCGGGTTACTTAAAGAGTGGGATGTAGGTTCTTAAGTTAAATTTGCATGTAAGTCAGAACAGGTATATTTAAAGTTTTTTTTCTTTTGATTTAGATAGTGGAGTGAAGGGTTTTTACATTTGTTTTTCGGTTTTTGGCCCCTTTAAGAGAAATTTAATAAATTTTCAATAAAGTACTACTGGGCATGCTGGAATTGTCGTTCTACAGACTATCTGCGGGAACATGGAAACGAAAAGGCCAGAATACCCAAAGTCTTGTTTGTAATAGGGGACAATGTAATTTGGAACATAAGTTGGGGACAGCCCGTTTTCTATTGTGTAAAAGTAAAGAAAAATAAAAAAATATAAAATGTATATCATTGTAATTGTACCAACCCACATTGTAAAGTTATCCTGTCATTTATACTGCATGGCGAATGCTGTAAAAATGAAGCCCAAAATCAATGGCGGAACTGCGGTTCCCCACCCCATTTTCATAGCCAAATACCTCTGCGCCCAAAAAGCACAATAAACCCCTAGATGAGGTCCCTGAGGGGTGTTGGATCCACAATGGGGTGACTTCTGGAAGGTTTCACCTGTTCTGGTATATTAGGGGCTTTGCAAATGTGACATGGCACCAATCCAAATGCCAAATAAAGCTCCCTTCCTTGTACGTCCTGCCATGCATCCAAACAGCAGTTTAAACCCTCATATAGGGTATTGCCGAATATGGATGAAATTACGTAACAAATTTTGGGGTGCTTTTTTTTCCAGGATTCCTTACAGGATTTTTACAAATGAAACATCTCAACAGCTGAAATTTTAGATTGTTGGAAAAAAGTTAATTTATCATTTTCACAGCCTAACTCTAAAGAAAATGTGTAAAAACCTGTGGGGTTGATATACTCACTACACCCTTGAATATATTCCTTAAGGGGTGTGGTTTACACTATGGAGTCTTTTTAGGGGTATATTAAGTTTTAGTACCTTAGGGTGTCCTCAAACCTGGAATGACACCTAAAAAATACGAATGAAAATGAGGCCCCAATATCCAGTAGGTGCTCCTCCTATTTTGAGGCTTGTAGGTGAGCTAAATAGCATAGCTAAAAAAAAAACAAAAAAACAGCAGAATCAGGGAAATCAATGTTGAGTTGCGTTTCCATGGTAACATCTACTGCGTGCCCGTGAATTATGGATAAAAATTGAAAATCTTCAGAGAAAATTAAATTTTACCTCCATTTGCTAACCCCTTAAGGACCCTGCTATTGACATGTTCGTTTTTCCCTCCTCGTCTTCCCAGAGCCATAACTTTTTTCATTTTTCCACCTACATAGACACATGAGGGCTTTTATTGCGGGACAAGATGTACTTTCTTTTTTTTCTAAGTCAGAGAGGACAGGCTCCGACAGACAAGGGGGGGTATCTTGGGCTAGATAATCCTCTGGGACAGGGGGGGGAAAGGTGGAAGATTATAAAGCTCGGAGTAAAGAATGAAAAGTAGTGTTAATTTCTGGGGTCGTATGTACCATATGGCCTCTGGCTGTCTTAATGCAGGGGATATTGGACCTCGTGATCTGTTGACGAAGTGCACATGCCAACATACGACCGTTTTTTTCCCATTCAAAAAAACTTACTACGGCCTTTGCAGAAAGCGCCGCCAGGGAAAGTTCCAGGGGCGTTTTGAACCTTCAATTCGCTACAAGAGATCAGCAGGACAGGGGGGGATAGAGTTTTTTTTTTGAGGAGTCTCAAGACTCTCCCCCCTTGTGGGGGCAGCTTTTAGTTTAGAAGCCCTGTCTCTTTTTAATCTCGTCCGTGCTTGATAAGGTACCCGGGCACACACTTAAACGTTTTTCCCATTTACATGGGGAAAAGAGGTATCTGGAATGATCTGTTTGGGAAGTCTCAGGGCGTTCTTGAGATAGCCACGACACAGTGTCAAAATAGGATCATTGAGCCCCCGGACCACACGGTTTTGAGAAAGAGGGGGAACAGAGAAATTTACAGTAGACGGAGAATGATCCCCACCCGATTATATTTTCCAATCCAGGTGGAGGCAAAAAATGGAAGGGGACTGTGGGAAATCATTAGGTAATCAATCTATGTAGGAGTCTGAGGAGTCGAGTAGAAGGAGTGTCTTTGGCTCCGGGGCTGTCACGCCAGGCATCGCAAGTGAAAAAAAGGTTTAAAAGCCCCCTAATCTGTCTAATAGTGCGATACGAAAGCCGACCTCCCTGTGGAGTTATCAAGGGTTGGGTCCAGGGTCAGATTAAAAACCCCCCCCAAAAACCCAATTTCTTACCTTCACCCCGGGGACAACACATCACAATCGTTTGGAAAAAGGGCCATCTGTCCCTGATTTGGGGGGATGACATTAACGGAGTAAATGCGTGACCCTCAATCAGAATTTAAAAGGATAATGTATCTGGGCCCGGGGGTTGCTTGGCGTCTAAGCCTGGTGTGCTAAGATCTTGATGGCAATTTGGGCCCCTCCCTGGATTCTGAATCACGGGTTATTAGACAGAACCATTTGGGTAATATTTATTGAAGAACAGGAGCTGGCCCTTTTTTAAAAAAAGGGTTCTTGAAAAAAACGTTTTTGAGCTGTTTGGGGAAAGTGGTAAAAACCCCTTGGCTCTTTTCGGGGGTATTAAGCCCCTTGGCTTGAAAGAGGCCGTGGGTGGGCCCCATTAAAAAATATGGGATAGTCCGCACCGCCCGTTGGGAGAGAAGAAAAAAAAAAAGAGAGAAAATAAAAAGGGAAAAAAAAAGGGGGGGGGGAGAAAGGGGGAATTTTAAGATCCCTAAAGCGGGAAAGTAACCTGCAGCGGAAACTAAATCAGCTGTAGAGAGTCAGTGTCCCAGGCTCCCCAAAGAACCCCCTATGGGACCAAAACAAAGGGGGGTATAAAAGAAGGAAGAAACAAGAAAACCGACGGCACACCTCTGGGCTCCGAGCCTCAGAAGAAATCAGATTAGAAAGAAAGAAAGGAATGGCTGGCAATGAGAGGATATCTTATAAAGAAGATGGGGGAGAGGAAGAGAGGAAGAAGACCGTACAGGGCATAAGGCAGCCGAGGGCCCAAAAACAAAAAAAACGCTACAAAAAATTATCAGAATACCCCCATTATTAGAAAAGCGACAAAAAAAAAGCAATTTAACTTTGAGATTCCAGGTTACCTCCGGGGAGCATTAACGAGTACTTAGAAATACCAAATACCGCCGAAGGAGCGTAACCCCAAGTGGCGGCTGGTCAACAAAGGACTCAGCCCTGGTTTGGAAGTTCAAAGTATTATTAGGGATAAAAGAACATAAGTACGAATGAGCTCCAGGATTTCCGCGAAGCACAATGAACTTGAGGTTCCAGAACACCTTCCAATAAGATACAGGTCCGTCAGGCAGGTCTGGAAGCTCAAAAGGCAATTCTAATAAGAGGGAAAACAGGCAAAGGAATACAGAGCCTCCATCATGCAAAGGGAAACAAATCAATAGTGCACATAATAAGGTCGGAGTTCCAGAATACCCCCTCCAGAGCATGGGGGAATAAAAAGAGAGCGAAAACTTTCCATCTGGGCTGCCCCTTCAAGCACGCAGCTCAATAGAGGACTCATAGATCGTCATTGGTGTATGGCGTTACACCAATGACAATCTATAAGTTCTCGCCATAGGGAGATACACCCTCCCCGGTTTATACTACACCTTCGTGAGTAGACGAGAATCTAACGGAGGTTCAGTGGAAAAAGCTTTTTTTTGACCCCCTGAGGAGTCCCTGGGATGGGACAAAA